>WBMY01011347.1:387148-400977 GCA_013397315.1 Donacobius atricapilla
TATATATAATTTAAAGTCTAGATGATGATATATATATATATATATGTCATCTAGACTTTAAATGATATTGAAAAAGTAGAAATACCATGATAAACCTTCAAAGCTGAAATAAAAAAGAACCTGTGTTTTAACTTAGTGTTGAGTATTTATACAGCCGGCACCGTTTAGTCCGGCATGTTTGAATGAGTGCGAGTCTGTGGTTGCAGTTGTGTATAAAAATACTGTAGCCTGCTCCTGCTTTAGGAACTAAACTTCAGTTCCCAATAGCTCCCTCTGTAATTCTCTTTCCAAATAAAAGGACGAACTATTCCTGGCTCGTAACGGTGTATTTCTGTGGCTTCTTGAACTATAATGAAGGCAGTCTGGAATGTTAAAAATTACATACTCAGTGCCAGTTCTGAACCCACAGTAATTTAGGCTTTAAATGTTTTGAAGTTTACATTTTGAGTCTGTTATTGTACAACTTTTTAATTAAAATGTTGCTGTAGTCCAGATCACTAATGCTTCTTGCTCAAAGATCCATTAACATCTATCTTAAAACCACTGTGTAGGGAAATTGATAATTTTGGTGTCGAGGGCTAAGGCCATCTGCTTGGAAAATTATTTGGTTTTTATTTGGTTCCTTCTAATTGTAGAAATTCAAAGACATCTTTGATATCCACTGGATTCCAGCAATGGAAACATCAGTTCTCTTTCTGTAAATGCTTCAGATCTGTCTTTGCTGCAGACTTAATGCAGTTCAAGAAATAATCTGCCAAGCTTGTCACCAAGGAATCAGGTTTGGATTTTTCTGCAGAGACAATATGATGCACGTTATCATCTCTATGTTTTCCCATTGGAATGCTACTAAATAAATCAGAAAAACATGACATGCTCACTTCTAGAGGTCTTTGTAATCCAGTAACATCTATTCTTAGGATTAATAGCTCCATGGACTCTTCTTGTTATCATCTGTAGCAGAGAGTTTGTAGACATTTATACTTGAAATATGTCTTCACATTTATATCCTGTGTACAATGAAGTGAGACTTAAACCTGACCTTCACTCTCAAGTTAAAATTCCTCTCATACCCTGTGTAAACAATAGAATTAATTCCAGTGTCAGTGAGAGATACAAAACCTGAAAGGTAACACCATAAGGCTGGAGTTTCAGTAGGGCTTGGGGTGGCTTTTCTTTTGGGCAGATAGCGAGGTCCCTCCTAAAGCCAATATAGGAGCTGGCCCAGTTTTTGAAGGAAATTCCCTCAAGGATTGCTCTGCAAGGCTCCCAAAACATATTGACTGGCTATACGAATAACTCAGCAGGACAGCAATGGCTTTGTGAAAATTCTGCATATTGAGGGGGAAGTCAGAGCTTTCCAGATGTTTCTTGTGCCAAATAACTCAGAAATCTATTTACACTTATTCCAGGTTCAGATAATTTTGGTACTGAGGGCTAAGGCCATCTGCTTATAAAACTGTCTAGTTTGTATTTGGCTCCTTCTAATTGTAATTCCTGTACAATGTAAATTCACAGAGCTATTATTCTGTTTGCATTTACTAATCATTGTAAATAATAACAATTTCCAGTGTAGCATCCATGGGATTCTTGCACAACTGCAAATGTTGCCTAAATGCTTAGAGAGTGAGCTCTGGGCAGCTCTAAGGTAGTAAGGAAACAAAACCTTCCCTATCTGAAACAGCCACTCAGCCAAAGGTAGATTGAAAAATAGAATGGACCTTACTAGTCTCTGTCTGTGTTGCCTGTGAAGGCTTCAGACCTCAACTTTTATCATCCCACACCTTGATATTATGTACTAAGAGAAGCAAACCCCCTCTGACATGACAATTGGCGTGAGCTGTCTTCACAGCAACCACATGCTTTCACAACCCAGTGCATCTCTTGCTGTGATATGGAATTCTGCATTGCACCTGATTTTTGGCTGTGAATTTTGTTTTTCGGTTGTAGGCATAATGAGGTGTTATTATTTCCACCTAATCAAGGCAAAACCAGTTTCACTTTCTTTGAAGCTTTTTATCTCCCTACAACTGGATTTGAATCTCTGACTTCACCACCACAACCCAAGAGCCATAACCACAAGGCCACATGGTTCCAGAGCTGTTTTTGGAGGTGGTAGTGATGTGAGTTATTTTAGAAGCTGCTAGCTATAAATTTCAGTTATATTTGAAGGAGGGTAAGTGAGCTTTGAAAGTCCTTGGTGAGTCTGTCCTTCAGCGACTAGTAGGCAATTACTGAGGCCACTGGCAAGAATGGGAATGGAAGGGTCGTCCTGCAGCTTCTACCAGAAACCACTGAGTACAAACAAACAGCAATTGTGAACAGTTAAACTAATTGTCCTTGTTAGTATTACTGTCTCAAGATGGGCTGTGACGCAAAAAGTCAATCTGCACAAAGTCAGTTTTTCATTATAGTGAGCTCCAAATAGCATCAAAACAAGTCATCTTTAGACCTCTGGGCTGTGCATGATAAACCACCCAACCACCTTGATTCTTTTTTAAAAAGGTTTCACCCTGAACCTTCAGTTCATGAGGCATTTTTGCACTACTGGCTTCCTGCCTGAAAATAAACGTGAATCTGCTATTCCATACCACTCGTTCCATAAACTACAAGGGCAAGGGCTGGGAGCTATGACTGGAACTGTTTTACATTTGCAAAATAAGGATCACTTGCCAAAATGATATGCAGGATTTAAAAGCCTCACTTGCCAAGATCCATTCAAAAGAGAGCAGCCTTGGCACAGCCAAAACCCCATTGTTGGGTATGATGTGAGATAAAAGCCCCAAAAAGCAACTGAACTGCAGAGCAAGTTGCTAAAAGCTAAAAGATGTGGAATTTGATTCTTTCACACATAGGAACTGTTTACACTTTTCTGCTCTCATCAGAGTAATTTTCAACTGCACAAGTTAGCCACATCTGTGTGAAATGTAGATAAATCAGGGAGCAAAGTGATTACAATCAGAGTAAGGGTCATCATGGTAGACATGGTGGCTGAGAGACGGTGGTAGTTACTTGGTCAAGATCGTGCTTGATACACTCAGCTCCCTGTTCAGTATTTCCTTGTCTCTGGTAAAGCAAAGCACAGCTGTTTGAACAGTGTATCTGAGACATTTCTTCATTATATAGATGAGCTTTCCCATTGGAGATGCTCTCACATAATAGCCAAGCTCCAAAGGAAAGGCAGAGGGCCAAAATGCTACTGTCATACAAACCCCACAGAGATGATCACCCTCAAAAAGCAGAGTAATAGGCATAATCTAGTGGTTCGGGGCACAACTAAGGGAATGAAGGTAATCCTTTGAGGAGAAAATAAAAGAGAATTCTTTGGATTTGCAGAGCTGCAATAGTATTAGCTACGGTTGTCTTTAGCTGGGTAAGAACTGGCTTTATCATTGCAGGGAGGGATGAATTCTCCTTCATTTTTTCCTTCAAGTACAGAGCCTTACCATTTCTGAGCCTACATGCTCAAGCTGGGGATGATTAAAATTGGGGAGAGAGAATAAAAACACCTTACTGCCCAGAAAATGGTCAAGTCAGGGAAATCTTCCTGCTCCAGTGAACTTGCTATCACCAGCCACTCTGAGATAAACACTGGGACTACAAAAGGACATGGAGAAGTTACTGATGGTTCCTGTTCATGCCCAGGGCAATAAATAACATTTAAGGTGATGCTGATGCAGAAAAGGATGTGAAATACTAGAAATACTCCTAGAAAATCAATGAATCCCACCAGTCTAATAATCTGGATTTATCATCTATGACTCCAGGTCATTTTTACTCACAGATATAAGAAGTGATTGAACATTAAGATTTCTTAGTATGCTGTACAATGGCAACACAGGAATAAGATAGCATTCCCAGCGATGAAGATCACATCTATTTTGATACTTGAAAGCAATTTTGGAAGTAGGAGTCCCTTTGGAATTGAAGTGAAAACCCTGCAAGAAAAAATTCAATACAATTTGTGTTACATGTAAAACGCCTGTGTAAAATCAGCGATAAAGTGCAGCTGACCTCTCCTGTTGTCTCTCAGGAAATCGGAACTCAGTCATGCCTGTTATAACTATTATTTAATAATCGGGGGAATGGCAGCATTTAGAGACTTGTGCTCAGTGTTGGACAGAGGTCTTTCAGTGAAGAACTCACAACAGCCATTTTGTCCTGGTTTCCAGGAAGAAAAGGTTGCTCCTGGAGCCTAGGAAAACTGTCACAAAATTCTCAAAGGAAAAAAGAAAACATAAAAANAATCCAGAGCGCCTACAGGGGTTGCCTCACAGCTTGTCCTTACCAGCTGCACCAGTGCAGGAGCCAAGAGTAGTTTGGAGGGGGAGAGAGAATTGGAAGGACTGTGATTCCCCATCTGACCCACACCAGAGAGGCCAGAGAATTTCTCCTGCATTTCCTGTGGTGAATCTGTCATGTCTGCTGGGAGTGCTGCAACTCTCCGTGACACGCGGCTGCGTTTGGCAATGTTACATCACCCACTGCTCCTAGTACTGACCTGCCCTGATTCATGTTGTTTTATTGGCACTGACTCGTGCTGTGGTATTGAGAAGTCCCAAGCATGCACAAACCTCCCCTGCACCCCAGAGTGAGCAAGCACCAAAGAGAAAATCAGTCCTTGCCTAAAGAGCTCACTTGTCATTCATATTTAAATCTAGCTGAGTTTGTCTCTTTCCCGTAGGACCAGGGGTCCACTCCCCAGCTTGTGCACCGTGATAGCACAGGTTGAGAGCTCAGGGAGACAGGCAACGCCACTGGTGAGATGCAATGAGTTTTGTTTGTGCTCAGACAAGAGTTTCAAAGATGACAGTAAGTTCGAAAAATTGCTTTTCTGTCAAAAAGGCTGTTTGAGCTCTCAGAAAATCATCAGGGGGAGGGGGCAGCTACAAGCCCCGCTGGCACACCGAGCTGTCCTGTCCTCCGGGAGTGTCTTCCCTGGCCATAGCCCCACCCTCCAAACCAGCTCCAAAGGAAAAAAGGAGCATTGCTAATAGTCACTGTAATTTATACCATGTCAGTTCAAACCCTACATCAGTTGCTGCACAGCAGCTCAGAGTTGTGGAACCATTGCTTTTGTAGAGGGTTGAGTTTCAGTAGTTACCAACGAGTTGTTTGGTTGATGTGAAATTGTGGAGGAGTTGAAAACTCAGCTGTGCTCTAGGCCAGACAAATGTAAAGCCAGTACGAGGCCTGCACCTTGTCCCTGAAGCAACTCGTTACACGCCCAAAGCTGCCAGTTTCCCTCCTGCCACTGAAACCCTAGTGCCAGTGACTCCTGGAAGGTGTGCACTCATGATCTGTCAGATCATCCATTTGCAGAAGCTTCTGGGATGAAAAATTGAGCTGCTCCTCTGCTGCCACAAGCCCATTTACTCAGGAAGTGCTGCCACACAGCCAGAGGCAGTGACAAGATGGAAAAAGCACAGTATTGGCATCACATCCCATCAAAACAACCCTTCCCACAGCACAGCTGAGCCAACACATCATTGGAGGGGTGATGCTTGAAAGCAAAAACCCCAGTCAAACACAACGACCCAGATGAGCTTGTGACAGGAGAGTTTATGAGATTTATATCCATGGGGTAGCTACCTGAACCTTGCACTTTTTTCTTCCACCTTTTTAAGGCTGGGGCTTATGGGCAGGCTTGTTTGGGGAGGTTTAACTGGGGTGTGCTTGCTTTGTGCTACGTGATGTGGAGCTAGTGATGGTTTCTGGTCCACAGCCCCTTGAGGTTTTCTGATCAACTCTTAGGTTGCTGGAGGTAAGAGCAGGGATTTCAGGCGAGGAGCCAAGGAGACAACTGACAGTAGGGACCTGCAAACCAGCCTGAGTGAATTCTATTACAGTCTTGAGATGCAAATAAAGCAACAGCAAGGGCAAGTCACTCCAGCCTTTGAAATGCCAGTTCACAGCGTGAGCAGGGAAAACTAACATGCACACTTGGTTAACTTCTTGTTTAGGAAAAAACCAAGCAGAACACTTCCTTTAATGACACATTAGCTGACAGTGGTGCTTTTATGACTCTTTCCCAGTCATCGATGAATCACTGGATGGAAGTGCAGGGACAGACTGTTCTTATCAAAGGGTTGCAATCCAGTAGTTCAATGTCACCCAAAACAAGGTGCTTCTCTTGCTCCTGCTCTCTCTTATGTCATTGTCATTGGCAGTTCTTCCTGCCCAAGCTCTCGATCAGCCCAAGATCACATCTGATAACCCTGGAGGTCTGTGTGTCACAAGCAACTCCACCCCCAGACTAGACTCTGGCCTCTTGACACCCTCGCTGCCACCACAGCTCCTGCTTCCCATCATGACAAGCCAAGGAGTTTCTGGACTTTACCAGGCATTTTTCCCCTTGTATTGCCTTCTAATGTAGTTCATATGTTTAGATATTTCCCTTTACAGACATCTGTTCTTTCCAAGTTCCTTGCATTTTAGATTATATATCCCTGGTTTTGATCTTTTGCATCAGAAAACAGGGTTTTTTGAAGCTTAATAGTGAGGCTTCAGTGCATCTGCCAGAGTTCTTGGCACAACCAGCATCCTGCAGGGGCAATTACTTTCCAGTGAGTCTCTAAAATTGCTTATTTACTTCCACTTGTAGGCCAAAAATACTTAAAATCAGGACAGTTTTTTCCAGTTACACAATCACCCAAAATATCTTGAATACATAGACTTCCACTGTGGTTCAACAGCTAATCTGAAAATAGCCAAAACAGTTTGTAAAGCATGTTAAAAGTGCAGGCTTTAGAAGTGCAGCTCTATCATCCAAGTCAACCAATGTCACAAAGTAAAATCCATTCCCCAGATTTTATAACAACACAGGGGAAAAGAGACAACAAGTGAAAGGGCAGCCAGTCTGTAGTGCTCTTCAGCAGCTTCCTGGGCAGAATTATTGCAACCAACCACTTCTAGAATGTCCTTTCATGTCTATGGTTTATTTACTGCTCTTGATAAAACAAAACCAGAGTTGATTTCTCACCAGCCATGAGATCTGGGATAATTTTCTGTTAGAGCTTTTTAATTCATTATAGTGAGTTTAGAAGATTAATGTGGGGAATCTGCTGCTCCTACCATTTTCATTTATCAAAAGCATTGATAAAACCTGTTTTGGACTACAGTAGTTTAAGAATCAGAAACCCTCCCTGTCTTGAAGGTACAGATAACAAAGTGTACAGTGATCTTGTAAAGATCTCCAGAAAATCTTCTAAAGATTTCCAAGTACTTTGCCAAGTGAGGCTCCATTTGTTTTCCTTACTCATGAATATTTTAAACTCTCTTTAAAGTTTCAATGGTTTGCATGGATGTAATTCAGAACAGACTGGGGCCTTACATATTTTGCATACCAACAAGTTATGTGAGTCCAATTCCTGAAAAAAAAAAGNGAAAACATTTCACTAGAACCCATCTTTGGAAAAATATAAAAATATTTTTCCACCCAGAGAAATAACTATAAATAATGTTTGAACTATTAAAAGAGTGAACACAGAAAAAGGCTGTTTACATAGGAGTGTTTTGTGCTGTTTCAGTCTAATTTGTCACTGATATAGGAGCCTCATACGTTAGCTGGAGGAAATCCAGAGTTTTCAAAGGTTTTCTGTCAGGGGTTGAAAAGTTGCCAGTTTTTTTAATGGAGCCGAGCAGTCTCAGGCCTGTTGTTCTCAAAGATTTTGTGAGCCAGGGCTGAATGTTAGCAGGAAACAGAGCCAAGTGGGCTTCCTGAGCGTCTGAGAGAGGAAACACTGTAATAAGCATGGAGGCTGTGGTTAAAAATAACTCTGGTATATAAAGGCTGCAAAGGATCCCCTCTTGCTCACACTCGCCGCTGCCTCTTGGCTGCTGCTTCCCTCTGACTCCATGTGAATGAGATGCTTTGCCATCCTCTTGGAGCAGGTGGTTTTTAAGCAGAAGAAGATAGAAAACAGCCCGCAGAGAAGCTGAGCACAAGGCAGCTCTTACTGAGTTTCCAGCAAGCAGGATCCAGGCTTTATTTCAAGAGCGTTGTCAGGCTCAGTTGAGCCACAGCCATGGACACAGAGCATTTCAGTGTCTAACTTTAGGCTGAAGTAAAAGTTATGTTGAAAAAAATAACTCGGTTTTCTGTGATATGAAACCTGAAAAGGGGAACAAGGCAAATCATGCAAGGTCTTGAGCAATATGTGAAAGGGCCCCCTAAATTGTTGCCATAGGCCTAGCGTGGCTTGTGCCACTTCTGCTACAGAAGGTTTAGTCCCACCCTGTGCCCCCCTCACCCAACTGGAGGACATGCATGGGGCAACCACAAGCTGGAGGACCGGCCACCCACCGTCAATCAGAACTCTGCAGTCCCCCTGCCTTGGTTTCTCACCCTGCTTCTCCTCACCAAATTCATTTTACATGGGATTAGGCTCATCTCTTTTCTCTCAAAGCAGTGATTTTCCTTGCAAATGTGGGATAAAACCCACACTGGTTATTTGGTAAATTAAGGCACCTTTTCCCCTGCTGTAACATGACACTAACAGCCCCATGCAGTCCATGCTGAACACTTCTTTGTAGCTTACATTATGCTGTAATTGGCAAAACACATTCTTCCCAGGCTAGTGTTTTCATTACAAACATTTATTTGGCACTTTATGTGGCAAATGAAAAGAGAATTTCACAACTCATTCTACAAAGTTGCATTGTATCAGGCCGTCCCTTGAAAAAGCATTTTCTTGCTCAAGAATAGCTGTAACCGTTCAAGGGATTTCAACAGTGTTGCTCTCTTCAGCTACCATAGCTATATACACTACAGCACCAAATATTAATAATTTTGATCAGTATTAACCCTGGCAACTGCACTGGATTCTACCCTCAGCAGTAAGTGTGACATTCCTTCACAGGCATCAACTGAACAATTCGGAGTAAAAGTTCAGGTGTGTGGAACAAAATAAGCTGAAGTTTCGCTTCTGAATAGAAAGTATTTTCTGTGAAACACAAAGCACTGTTCCTAAGCTCAGACATAGCCAGGAATTTAAATATATAAATAACCTAAAATGTAGGCATTAACAGCTCAAGAAAAAAAGAAAAAAAGTTATCACAACAATGGACACAAGCATCTGGAAAAAAGTCTATCCCAAAATATCCCACTGAAATTTCAAATTTTAATCATAATTATATAACTAATTGTGAACATGGAAAAAAATTATATGCCATATTGAATATTTCAGTGATCTAAGTCTGCAAGGACTTGAGAGGTCAGGAAGACAGATGAATTCAGCTGCTCTATACATGCAGCCTGTCCTGCAGAGGTGCCTGTCTTCCTCTCACTGCCAATTCATACCTCTGATTCACACTTCCATGTATTCAAACAGGGAAAGTAATTCCAGGCAGCCAGCAATACCAATTAACAGTATCACGGTTAATGAAATGCTTGCTCCAATATTTCCCATTACTTTACTGCAGGACATATGACTAATAAATCATACAGGTGCAGTACAAAGAAGGTATTTTACAAAGGAGAACGAAACCCCACATTTTCATCACATTAAACAAGGCTTTGCAACCTACACCCTACATGAACTACTTTGTATATTTGGTGAATAAAGCTCCACTTATCAGATCCAACCATAATCTATAATCATGTTTTATGTGCCAACAAGGGAAACAACCCCAAAGCCTTCCTCACTCCTAAGTAATTCTCTTGTGGCTGGTTTTAAGCTTTGTCCAGTCTTCTCTCCCTCCCCCAGCCGCCCCAGTTAAAACATGTAAACTTCAAAGTGGCAAAAAACTCTGCTAAGAAGGGCATCTGCATCTGTGATGACTCAGACTGCAACAGATCTCACAAATTAAAAAGAGAAAAAAAAAGCAGCTGATTAGGACTTTGAAGTTCCCTCAAACAGATTTTTTTCCCCTGCATTTATTAAACCCCAAACACCGTTCTCACTTCTAAACCCAGTTAACTTGGCGCATCTGGCAACACTTATCATCCTAAGTGGACATGACAGATAAGACATCATTTCCCCTTTCCTCTTGTCATCTCCAACCAGTTATACAAATTGTCTATTAAAAATGCAGGCCAGGAATGACACGATCAGTATGAGCACTCAAAGTGTAACGCTCCTGTATTCCAGAATTAAATGAGTTTCATCTTCTTGGGTTTCTGATGTTGTAGAGCCCATTAAATATTTGTCAACCATAAGAGTAATTTTTCTGGATGAAACCACATAGGTACTTCTGCCCTATGCTCCTGTTATTACATGCCCCAATTGCTCTTTTCTTCATTAAATATTTGGTTCTGTAGTCCAAAGTATTTGGCAGCAACTGAAAATTACCTGTCATGATCAGCGACTGACATTTCAAGCAGTTTTGCTAATATGATTCAATATGCTTGCCAAGTTCTGGAAACTGTGGTATCATTTCACAGTTCTCTTAAAAAAAAAAAAATAAAATAAAATGTGTTTTTATTTCACAGCTGAAAGGGACTTCTGCAGTACAACATATGGGCATTCAGCACACATGTCAGTAAAAGCTGGCAGAAACAGAGCTACACACCTAATCAAAGCCAATCATTAGAAAAGTGGCGTATGTTATTCAGGTTTGAAGAGTCCTCAGAACAAAAATAACAAAAAATCATTTACAGCTGAACACTATTATTCTTCACCCAGCAAATTCAAGTAGCTATACATAATTACCTCAATCATATTCACTAAATAGCTGGATTTTTGCAGGATTTATTAAACCATGAGCATTTTTTCTTGCATATTTCTGAGAAAAGTTTTATTTATATAATTTGACTTATTTAAATGGAATTTAAGATGGTTTCCCTCTGCATTGATGGGAGTCTGCCTTGCTAAAGCAGGTTGGAAGCATCAGAGTTTGACTTTTGCTAATCTTTGGGAGCTAAGTTAATAAGGCTTCCACTAAAACCAGTTAAGATTGCCATCACAAGGAATGGAAGGGCTAGAACTGCCAATAATCACACTGAAAAAGCAGAAGTGCTAAAAAAATATTTCTGTTCTCTCTTTGGGAAAAGGCCAGATGCTGTATTGAGATCAGACAATAATGATGTTGAAATACTTTCCATTACAGTAACTAAGGAGGATGTTAAAACAACTGCTACTCATCTCAAATCGTATTAAGTTGCCAGGTCTGGGTAATTTAGAAGTGAGTGTTTCAAAAGAACCAACTAAGGACATATCCAGATGGTTGATGTTTATTATCAATTCATTTCAGAGCAGTGGGGAAGCCCCAGGTGACTTGGAGAATGTTAATATTATGTCAATATTGCAGCAGGTTAAACAGAATGACCCAGATATGCCTGTCAGTGTTACATAAACCTGGGCAGAGACAGGGAAGACTTGAGACATAATAAGAATTCTAAATAAGGATGGTTTGGTTAATGATGTTTGTGATGGTGTTTTAAATAAGTACATGCCTTGGTGCAGTGTGATTTTCACAGTAAGAAATAAGCTCATGACAAATTACCATGGTGTGCTCATGCAAACTGGTCCAACCACAGGCTGATACATCTGGAAATGGAATAGATATTAATCAAGCAGGTTTATTGGTTCTTGATCTTTTTTATCACTACTTACCATTCAATTTTGTTAACAACAACCTGGAAGAAAACGGAAATTGTTTCTGACAAAATCCTAGATGACAAGGATCACAGAAGTGCAACATAATTTGAAGAACATGTCATTGTTAAAGGATTGTTTTAACTATCCAGGCAGACACAACCCCCACTGATGGCAATACAGGAAAGCTGAAGGTCACAGTTATAGGAATGGAACATGCAAGCAGCCTGCTTTTTGGCATGGACAAAAATAGGTTCCTACATAGGCCAACAGGGAATTATTCAGAAAAACTGGGACACCAAAATTGCTCTGCTCTCAGACATCTTGTTTCCTGGTATCTTTTCGCAGCCTCTACCTTCCATCTGTGCAACCCTAAACAAGCTGGATTTCTCCCAGTGGTTCCAATTCTTCCTTGATGCTTCCCAGCCCTGCCACCAGCGCTTCCATCAGGTCTCCCAGGGCTTCGTTCCACCTTCCAGTCTTCCCCCATATCCCATGTGCTCTGCTTTCAACATTGTCACAAATTCAACCTTCTCAAAAAGCCTGGTATCCAGCACTGAGTGCAGAGGGTGTACATGGTGGCCTGGACTGAGGAGCTGAGACAGTATCATGAAATCACAGGATAGTTTGGATTTGAAGGGACCTCAAAGACCATCCAATCACAGCCCCTGCCTTAGGCAGGGATGCCTTCCTCTAGACCAGGTTGATCCAAGCCCTGTCCAACCTGGCCCTGGACACTTTCAGGGATCCAGGGGCAGCCACAAGTACTCTGGGCACCCTGTGCCAGGGCCTCCCCACCCTCACAAGGAGAGTTTCTTCTCAGTATCGCATCTAACCCTGCCTCTGGCAGCGGGAAGCCACTCCCCCTTGTCCTGNTTCCTCTAGACCAGGTTGATCCAAGCCCTGTCCAACCTGGCCCTGGACACTTTCAGGGATCCAGGGGCAGCCACAAGTACTCTGGGCACCCTGTGCCAGGGCCTCCCCACCCTCACAAGGAGAGTTTCTTCTCAATATCGCATCTAACCCTGCCTCTGGCAGCGGGAAGCCACTCCCCCTTGTCCTGGCATTCCACGACACAGAGCTGGGCAGAGGAGGCCGTTGCCAAGCAGCTACTCAGCAGAAGACCATGACAAAGGGCACAAGTCAAATCCTTAAAGAGAAGTGACTCATATTTGTCTGCTGCTCCACTTTTTCAGTGCTCAGACCTCAAGAAAGACTTTGAAAATACGCAGATAGCTCACAGGAGAATCACTAAGAAAAAGGGTATTAAAGGAAAACATGTTTTCCAGGAAATTAATGAGCTCCGTCAACTTCATCAAAGGGATGGTTCACCTTCATCTGTCAATCCCTGCATGGGAGTCAGCTCCAGGTCTGGTCAAAAAGGCTCCTTTCTCCAATTAATTCATGATGTTACTTTATTCAGACAAAAGACCTACAGGATTACATCACTCTCCCCAAATTAACATGTGTGTTTCTGATACATACCTGTATATTTCACTTTATGTGGTTGTTTACATCATTTTATCAACTTCTTTGACAGCAGATTCTAAAATGTGCTAACTCAGAACCTGCCGTTTAAAATAGAAAATAAAAAATTGTATCGTCAACAGAACTGTGACGATCTGAGATGCAAGCAAGGAAATCCTGTCTCATTTCAATATGAAGGGGTTGGTCAGGTGTTACCTGTACGGTGTACTCTAGGTGCTAAGCGGTGTCATTTTCGGGTCGTTTACCCTGCTATTACTATTATTACTAGTTTGCTGTAGGTGCAGTCAGGAATTTCTGAGAACAATCCATGAGAGAGGAGCTTTTTGTTTGTTTGAGTCCTGTGGTGACTCGTAGCTGAGGCAGGCAGGTGACGTGGGTATTGCACCAACCCATCCAGCTGCGAGCTTCAGTGGGCTCAGCCTAGCACAGCCCTAGCTTGGATTCTTCCATTAACATGCAAAATCTTGATTGCAATCCCTTAAAAAGTTTATCCTTGTTCTAAAAGCAACAAGAGACAGCAGCAGCAACACCTAGGAAAATGAACTTTGCCATATAAAAATGGCTGAGTCCGCGTTTACTTTGGCTGGAAGACAAATCACACATCATTTAGCTCTCCTCTGCCCACAGAAGATTAACAAATACTTTCTAATCTCACATTCTTCACGTTTATACACCAGTGGCATCACTCCTGATCTATGTTAAGTGAGATCACTGCCAGGATCTTGCGTTTAGGTATTTAAAATAAGAGTTGTGAGCAGCAAAAAGCCAGAAAATGTCAGCACAACTGTGTCAGCACAACAGACCGAG
>WBMY01011347.1:402677-455602 GCA_013397315.1 Donacobius atricapilla
CCATCAGGTCTCCCAGGGCTTCGTTCCACCTTCCAGTCTTCCCCCATATCCCATGTGCTCTGCTTTCAACATTGTCACAAATTCAACCTTCTCAAAAAGCCTGGTATCCAGCACTGAGTGCAGAGGGTGTACATGGTGGCCTGGACTGAGGAGCTGAGACAGTATCATGAAATCACAGGATAGTTTGGATTTGAAGGGACCTCAAAGACCATCCAATCACAGCCCCTGCCTTAGGCAGGGATGCCTTCCTCTAGACCAGGTTGATCCAAGCCCTGTCCAACCTGGCCCTGGACACTTTCAGGGATCCAGGGGCAGCCACAAGTACTCTGGGCACCCTGTGCCAGGGCCTCCCCACCCTCACAAGGAGAGTTTCTTCTCAGTATCGCATCTAACCCTGCCTCTGGCAGCGGGAAGCCACTCCCCCTTGTCCTGGCATTCCACGACACAGAGCTGGGCAGAGGAGGCCGTTGCCAAGCAGCTACTCAGCAGAAGACCATGACAAAGGGCACAAGTCAAATCCTTAAAGAGAAGTGACTCATATTTGTCTGCTGCTCCACTTTTTCAGTGCTCAGACCTCAAGAAAGACTTTGAAAATACGCAGATAGCTCACAGGAGAATCACTAAGAAAAAGGGTATTAAAGGAAAACATGTTTTCCAGGAAATTAATGAGCTCCGTCAACTTCATCAAAGGGATGGTTCACCTTCATCTGTCAATCCCTGCATGGGAGTCAGCTCCAGGTCTGGTCAAAAAGGCTCCTTTCTCCAATTAATTCATGATGTTACTTTATTCAGACAAAAGACCTACAGGATTACATCACTCTCCCCAAATTAACATGTGTGTCTCTGATACATACCTGTATATTTCACTTTATGTGGTTGTTTACATCATTTTATCAACTTCTTTGACAGCAGATTCTAAAATGTGCTAACTCAGAACCTGCCGTTTAAAATAGAAAATAAAAAATTGTATCGTCAACAGAACTGTGACGATCTGAGATGCAAGCAAGGAAATCCTGTCTCATTTCAATATGAAGGGGTTGGTCAGGTGTTACCTGTACGGTGTACTCTAGGTGCTAAGCGGTGTCATTTTCGGGTCGTTTACCCTGCTATTACTATTATTACTAGTTTGCTGTAGGTGCAGTCAGGAATTTCTGAGAACAATCCATGAGAGAGGAGCTTTTTGTTTGTTTGAGTCCTGTGGTGACTCGTAGCTGAGGCAGGCAGGTGACGTGGGTATTGCACCAACCCATCCAGCTGCGAGCTTCAGTGGGCTCAGCCTAGCACAGCCCTAGCTTGGATTCTTCCATTAACATGCAAAATCTTGATTGCAATCCCTTAAAAAGTTTATCCTTGTTCTAAAAGCAACAAGAGACAGCAGCAGCAACACCTAGGAAAATGAACTTTGCCATATAAAAATGGCTGAGTCCGCGTTTACTTTGGCTGGAAGACAAATCACACATCATTTAGCTCTCCTCTGCCCACAGAAGATTAACAAATACTTTCTAATCTCACATTCTTCACGTTTATACACCAGTGGCATCACTCCTGATCTATGTTAAGTGAGATCACTGCCAGGATCTTGCGTTTAGGTATTTAAAATAAGAGTTGTGAGCAGCAAAAAGCCAGAAAATGTCAGCACAACTGTGTCAGCACAACAGACCGAGTGGAAGGTCATGGCAAAGTTGTTCTCAATTTGTGCAGAACCAGTGACTCACAAGATAAATAAATTCTCACATTTGTCTCCCCAGGTTTAGTGCAGCTCTCAGAGTTTTCAGCTTTTCTTGAAAATAAAAAGAAACTAAAGGCAGTGAATTTATTCTTTTGTGTGCTTGGCTTTCATCCTCTCTGCCCACTAAACATTTCCTTTACACAAAGAAAATGCAGAGTTTGGTGAAGGAGCCATTGCAGGGCTATAAACAAAGTTCTTCCAGCATCTACTGGAAGGCAGCATCCAATTGGAGCTTCTCAGTGAAACCTACACGTCCAGTTGTATATCCTAGAAACAAAATATTTTGTTATAGCTGTTGCTGAAATCACAAGCACATAAACTGACACAGACATTCAGGGCGTGTTATCAAGGGAGCATTCACATTCATTCTGAATTCATCAGAGTATATTTTCTTGGCTGACTCACAACCCCATATATACGTATCGTTCACTTATGGACATTTTATTAGAGGAAAAGAGTTTACATTGAAAGATTACACAAGTGTGACATTACAGAGCCATGAGTCACACATCTTTGTGTACAGCGTTTCCATGCATTCAGTGTATTGATTCTGCTCCAGTCACAAAGTTTGGCTGCTTCTTCTGGCCAACCTGTGAACTTTTAGAATGAAAACTATAGAAAGTTAAACAATAGATATTCCTGATTTTAAAACACGTGTAGCTATTGAAAAGATCAGTTACTCACCCTAGCAACTGAGTTTTCCCGAGGTGGCTAAACACAGCCACAAGCCTGGGATAGGCTCTGGTGAACAGGCTCAGAGTGCTTCGGAGAACCCGAGCCTATCAAGGGCATTGTTCCTTCCCCTCCTGGGGCATGCCATGCATAAAAGTGAAAGCTGTTCTCCTGCACTCTCCTGATTTCCAGCTCACCTAAAAACCCCTTTAAAACTGATTACAGAGGAAATATGGAGGGGGAGAGGAGAAAGCATAGCTCTTTCTTTGAACAGGTTCTCAAAGAAACAGTCTGTTCCTTGACAGATCATAGTTTTTTTCCCCCTTTCAGATCTGCCACTTTTGCTCCTGGATGATGGCCAAGCAGCCATGATCCTCAGAAACAAGAGTCTGGAGCATGTTATCAGAGGTCGTAGGAGACTTGCTCCTTCAGACTCAGCATCTGAACTAGAGGCCAATGTAAGCGAGAAGAACAACCTTCCCTTCTGAAAAATCAAGCCCAAGACCATAAATTGCCTGCGTGATGGGGGCCCCCATCATCAGCTCAGCACTTTACCCAGGGGAGCAGGACATCTCTCTCTCCCTCACTGTGCTCCTGACACCTTCCACTCCCACCTACTTTTTCTGATTGCACCACATGCCCCAGGGATGAGACTGGGTTGTGGGGCAGCTTCTCTGAGGGGTGGAGGGATAAAATCTCTAATTCATGGTGTCTTTCTTAGTGTCCCCAGGGCAAGGACCCCTCAGTGTTCCCCATCCCACAGCAAGTCCCTCAGTCTTTGTTGAAGCTTGTAGCTATCAGTGTCCCCTTATGTCACAGACGGTCCCTCGGTATTTCCAGGTCAGGGAGCCTTTGATGGCCTCCACCCCCACAGCAGGTCCCTCACAGTGTATCTCAGCACAGGGTCCCTCATGTAAGGAAGGGTCCTGTAGGTGCTTCCAGGGCAGGGTCCCCTGTGGCCCCTCATCCCACGGAAGTCCCTCACAGTCTCTTAGCACGACAGGGTTCCTCAAGTGTCCCTGGAGCAGGGAGATAGGGACCCCTTGGCGTTCCCCCAGCTCACTTGAACCAGAGACCCCTCAGTGTCCCGTCACTGCCCGCTGGTCCGAGGCGGGGTCGCGGCTCTACGGCCACTGCNGTGTCCCCCGCGCTCAGCACCGACGGCTCATCGCACCGCTGGGCGGTGGACTCGCCGCCCCGCTGCGCCCCGAGTCCGTCCCTCCCCGTCCCCCAAGGCGAACGGCACCTCTAACCCTCTCCCTTTTCTTTCTCCCCAGAGGTGGAAGTGTGAGCAGGAGGCCAAGACCCCCGCCGCCACCTGGGGCGGCCTCTCCCCACGCAAAGAGGATGAGGATCTCAACAACGTGCTGGATTTTATCCTTTCCATGGGCAGCGATGGCTACGGCCCGGGCGCTGCCGGCGGGGACTATCCCCCTGCCCAAGGCGAAAGCGGTGGCTTTTACCAGACAAACCCGTCCCCGGGATGCTACAATGCCCTGGAGCAGGGCAGCCCCCCGCCCTACAACGCCGGCATCATGCCGGAGATGATGCGTTCTGAGATGGACTCCAACTACTGCCCTTCTGGCAGCGTCCACGGGCGGTTCTTTGTGACACCCACCTTCGGGGGCCCGCAGTTCGTTGAGAACATTAAGCCCGAGCCTGACATGGACAATTACGGACCGGTCCTGGGTCTGGTGCCCCAGGCTTGCCCAAAGATCAAGCAGGAGGGGAACGCGACCTGCATGATGGCCTACGAGCAGCCCCGGGTGGCCAGTTCCCCCCAGATCCCTGGGGCAGAGACGCCCCCGCTGAGCCCCGACGATCTCATGGTGAATGACTGCCACACACAGATGATATGCCCCTCGTCCGTGTCCTACCAGCAAAGTTACCACCCGGCCTCCGGCTTTCACCACCCGCAGACCCACCTGCAGTACCAGAACACCTCCCAGTTTGGCCTTTTCGAGGACGGCCTGCCCTTACAGCCCTCGGCTCCTAGGGGCATGCTCACCCCTCCTTCCTCCCCTCTGGAGCTGCTGGACTCCAAACCAAAGCGAGGACGCCGGTCCTGGCCGAGGAAGAGGACGGCCACCCACACGTGCAGCTATGCCGGTTGTGGGAAGACCTACACCAAGAGCTCACACCTGAAGGCCCACCTCAGGACACACACAGGTAAATATTGCTGATGGCCTTCATACGGAGATGTGCTGTGTGCCAGTTGGGATAGCCCTGTGTGAAACAGTTTGCAGCCTGGGCTTTTACCCTGTAGTGTGTTAAATTCACAGCTGAGCTATATGGCTGGTAGTAATGTCTGTAACATCTAGGTGTTTACCTATGTAGTCAAAGCTTTTCTAAGGGCTTCTAAAGCCCTTTCTCCAAAGATTTTCACTGCAGGTATGGGTGGGTAAAGTAATTTCTAGTAGTTTAGCTTAAAAGCACTTGGATCATGCTGTGGAAGGGCTTAGTAGCAAATAAAGGGATATGCTACAATAAAACTCGGCAGGTTGCCTGGTATATGATGCCATGCTGAGTCACGCTTTCTCATTTCCCCAAACAGGTGAAAAGCCCTACCACTGTAACTGGGAAGGCTGTGGTTGGAAGTTTGCGCGCTCTGATGAGCTCACCCGTCACTATCGCAAGCACACGGGCCACCGGCCCTTCCAGTGCCACCTCTGCGACAGGGCGTTCTCCAGGTCAGACCACCTGGCTTTGCACATGAAGCGACACATGTAGCCCCAGGGACTCTGCCCTGCCAACAGTGGACTTTATTTAACTGCTCAGGTGCAGAAGCGTTAAAAATCTGTAGCTGGTACTACATAGGGAGGCACCGACCGACGCTCCAGGACGGACACTGAGGATCTGACACAAGGAGGCTTAGCCAGAATCTGCCATGGCTGAATCAGTGGCCTGCCCGTCCTGGTCAGGAGAACAGGGGTTATTTATGCAGCTTCTGTGAAGGGTAAACTCTGTAAGACTCCATACAGATTGTATAAAAGAAGCTGTAAATATGTTTTTTTTTTCCCCCCCCCAATTCTAATTGCCCATTCCTAAGCTTTACAAGACAATGTTTGTATGGAAACTGCCTGAAGTTGACCCTAGAAGAGATAAAATGAATGTTACTGTAGCTAACAATGTTAATTTAGATCTCAGTTGAAGGCATGGCTAAGAGAACACTCCTCTTGTTAGACTGTTTGGTTCACAGGTGCAATAGTAGTCTTGTTTGCCATGATCTACACTAGAAGTACAGGGCTTGATGTCTTGTAAGAAAATAACCTATTTACTGTAATTTTTTTATATATTGTAAATAATTTTATACAATGAGAAATATTGTATATGTAAATAGAAGACAAATGGGTATTTTGCCTATTTCTGTTTTTATAAAAACATAATTTTTCAATGTTTGAAAACATTTCTTTTTAATAAAATAAGTTTTTAATTGCTGTGATTTTTATTCTCCCTTGAGATATCCCTGTTACTTTTGCCCTGATGACTGGATGAGCAAGCACCTGGCTGTGTCTTAAATAATCAACAACTTTAACAAGACACTTTAAAAAATCTGAGCCATGAATTTTTCTGAAATAGACAACAGAGTAAGTAAGGTATTTTCAGTGGTAAACAAGACATAGTACAGTGCTTTATCAAAAAATCAAATAGGAAAGTAGATTATATTAAAAATACACTTCCTAAAACTGGTTAAGTAAGCAACACTGTAATTTCAGTCTCATTTCTAGCTTATGCTAGACTATTTTAATAGCATTCTTAACGTTTTCCAGATGCAGTTATAGTTTTGCCAGCAATGTGTGGGTTTTTACCATAAATTTAAACCGCATTTTTATAATTATGGAGGCTTATTTTAAGGCATTCTTGTACATAAATTATCCTTGTTCTCAAGAGCTCAATGCAGAATTCCAATAGAACAATAGTGGAATTCAAGCATGAATTCACAACACAGGTTAAAATACCTTGATAACTCATTCCCCAAAACCTAAATTCACTTAATAATTTGTAGTGCCTCCCAGATTTCAGGAGTTAAGGAAGTTATTAACTATTTAGGGGAAAAATCACTCAGGAATTGAGATTCTGAAAACTAATTGCAAGTAAACCGGATACCGCAACAGCTATAGCGGTAAAGACGGCCACAAAAGTCAAATTGAGCCCCCCAAAAATTCTTCACTTAAGCTGTAAATGAGCTCAGAAGGCCAGACAGTAAATCCAAGCAGTTGTTCTGACAGTCTGATGGACATCCTCTGTCTTTACAGCTCCGGTGTTGTGGGGAGTCTTGATACTTGTACATCACTGCTAATCAAATAGGCAGATTCAGCTTGATATTGCAGCATTTTTTTCCTTAACATCTGGATTCTTGGAACTTGGTTTTAATCAAGATTGTGACCTTTTTTCTGACTTTACATGTTACAATACACAAGAATGAAATCAACAGGAATGCATTTAGAGTAACTACAAATATAGCTGTTCTGTGAAAGCAAAGGCTGAAATTGTTCATGTGGAACAGATGTGTTTTGGGCTTCTAATCATTGGCATGGAAGAACAAGTTCCACGTTTCACTTTTGTAGTTCTTTCAAAGTGAAATAAAAGGGAGCTTTAACGTTTCTTCATCACAAACAAACTCATTTATTTAGTAGAAAAAAAAAATTGCACAATCTAATTCCAGAAAGTGAGGATGACTTAAAGATGTTCTAAACTTGGCACATTCATTGTTGCAACAGTTCTAGGTATTTCCTTCTCTTTCCCCATAGCTGAATATTTTCATATTTCAGCACGTCCTTTGGTGTTTATAACTTTAAGACAAAAAAAAAATTAAAATTCTTACTGCCTACTCTTCATACTCACCTGGCTTTCCCTTGCTCTTTCTGAAGAACATGGAAAGGGTTATAGTCATTCCCAGTTTTCAGGATTCCCAGTTTTTGTTATAACCCAGGTTTCAGCAATACAGTGCAAGCTTAAATTGTCATGCAATTTAAAAGACAAAGAGGTGTGACACCTCAGTGCCCAGCCCCATATCTACCTCGGGAAGCGCCCAGCCAGAGCTTTCCAGTGATGGAGGAGATCTTGGAAACATCACATCGCAACATACTTATCTGGCTCTGCTTTTCCCCAGTCCTCGCCTGACTTCTGGCTTGTCTGATCAGTTTTCTTCCCTTCCAAATCCTCAGCCTGGAGAAGAGGGCTCAAATGAGACCTCAGAGCCCCTTCTAGTGCCTAAAGGGGCTCCAAGAGAGCTGGAGAGGGACTTTGGACAAGAGTTGAAGTGACAGGACAAGAGGGAATATCTTCACACCACCGGAGGGCAGGGTTAGATGGGACACTGCGAAGAAATGCTTTCCTGTAAAGGTGGTGAAGGATGGGAATAGGATTCTCAGAGAAATTGTGACTGCTTAATGCCTGGAAATGTTCAAGGCCCAGGCTTGCACGGGGCTTGGAGCAACCTGATCTAGTGGAAGGTGTCCCTGCCCATGGCAGAGGGTGGAGGTCCCTTCCAACCCAAACAGTTACGGGATTCTGTGATTCCAAGTCAGCTGCAGCCAGTGAATGGCATGAAGGCATTGTGTGCTGCTCAGGGCCTTTGTGCAGAAATAAATGTCACCACAGTCACCAACACTTAAAAAGCCCTCATGTGGCCATTCTGCAGCACCCACTACACTGGGTCCTTCTTCTCCTCCTCTTTCTCCTCCAGTGCCTCAGCATGGGAGCATACAAATCCAGCTCCAGGGAAGAGTCTGGCTGTGAGGGTTATCACCTCTGCTGCCTCTGCTCCTGCTCACTAAAAAGTCTTCAGATAAGACAGTTGATATCTGCCTGATAGTGTGTTACCAAATAGTGCTCAGACCCGGATGAGCAGTGGAGATGTGGAAAAAGGAGCAGGTGGTGCTCTCTCAGTTTTTAGATTTGTGACTCAAGTGAAAATAGAGCAGAGGAATACTCATACATAAATATAAAAGATCTCATATAAAAATCTATGAAGTCAGTCCTCTGAAAGTGGGAAGGAATGGGGGGGACAAAGCACTAATAAAAGTTCACAAGAAACTTTCTTGTCATTGTTTAAGGGAGGGCATCTTTGATAATTGCTGTGTGGTCTTTACAGGAAACTTGAATCTTGAGATCATCTTGTAGCAGAAAAAAAGAGATGCTGATCTCATTCTTCTCACATTTCATTATGAGTAATTGTCAACTCTCTTTTTTTTCCCATTTCTTTAATTGTTTTGAATGAGTACATCCAAAGATATGTCACTATAATTCCAGTAACCTACCAAGCCTCCCTTAGTCAGCAGGAAACCACTAACGTTCCACATCTTCTCATAACTGACCATTAGGTTGTCATCTTTTAAGTAATTTTGCTCCAATTAACCATCTGCCTCCCAGGGAGCATCTAGAGACCACAACCTGCAGCTACCCTGGATTTGATTTTGACATACCAGGGAAAGGATAAAACTACAGAAGTTGTAGTTAAACCTGATTGGAGGACACGTAGAGTCTATTGAAAACAAGATTTTCACATATATTAATATAAGATACCACAGCCATGGGCTCCCTCTTGTTGTAAGATAGATTGTGAGATAAATTGGAGAGTAAAGAAACAGAAAGAAGCAAATCCTGTGCAATGATCATAGTGAAAACTGTAGTAAATATTGCCAAACTCAGGTACCATCCAGAGCAGTCACTGCTCAAAGTTGGATCATTCCATGGGGAGTTTCAGAGCATTGTGTTTCACTCTGCTGAAAATGTTTATTCCTCACCCACTGACTTGAGAAGAGTCAGTTAAACTCCTCTGAGATGGGACCTCACTGTCAGAACACAACGTAATTCTGAAAAAGCCCAGAGTGGGACCAAGTCCAGCCACTGCAGAGCCGTCTGGCTTGGTCACCTTTTGGCTCTCAAAGTTGACACGGTACCCTGTGCTCACCCAGCACCATCGCAGCACCACTGCAGCATCAGAGCAGCACCTGTGAAACAGCCCAGCACCACCCCACACCACACCAGCACCACACCAGCACCACACCAGCACACTGTGCATACCCAGCACCACACTAGCACCCTGTGAAACAGTCCAGCACCACCACCCCAGCACACTGTGCACAACCAACATCATCCTGCACACCACCAGCACTGCACCAGCACCCTGTGCCCAACCACCACCCAGCAAGCCAGCAGGCAGGGCACTTTCCAATCTCTTTTTTTCAACCCTAAAGTGGAAGGCTGGACTAGAAAACCTCTGGCTTTTCTGGAAGTTTATTTTAGATTCAGTTTTGTAGCTAATCACATCTGGGAGAGCTGAAGTTTTAGTGCTGGACATGGCTCACCTCACGCAGGATGGGGCATTTCAAACGTGAGCGAACCCTTGGTTACTCACAGCCATTTACAAACTGCCTGAAAACACTGACTGGCTCGAAACTTCGGTCTTCCATCCACAAGAATGCCAAAATAAGTTTGTCCACTCTTCAAATTATAGGATTCTGTGGTTCTGTGGTTTTCTGTGGTAGCAGCTCTGTGGTTTCTTAAGATATTTTGTGCACCTCTAACACAGAGTAACTGTTAGGCTTTGCTTAAATTGAATTTTTGAAGCCAGAACCCCAAGCTCTAGCAATTTGTTTTGCTATATTTAGATAAAACAACTACAACAAAGTCATGTAGCCATCACTATGGTAACCAGTAAAAAATTCAACCCCAAACCCCATGCAATTTAACAGGGGGAAAGCCATCCCCATTGCCAGCATCCAAAACCTACTTGGTGGCATCTACAAACCTTAAAATTCCTCGGTGTCCTTGAAGCAGCTGCTCTCAGCTGGGTCTGTCGCAGTTCCTGCCTGCCCAAGACATGTCCTGTGTGCTGTGAGTGAAGTGGTCAGAGCTTTGAACTCTGGCACTGCAGCAGCTCCTCTGCCATGGCCCAGGCTCTGGCAGATACGTGCTTCCCACTTCGTCAGGAGCAGTAGTTGTTTTACAAGCCAAACACTAGTAACCTAAAGCACATAACCATGCTCAATTCACGGGCCCTGGAGGCAAGTAGTTCAACGTATTGATTCCCAGAGACTCCTTAAAGCTCAGTATAATTTGATCCCAAACAACCCATTCCCTATTACTTCAGCTGAGATTGGGAGCAGCCCCTGCCACAAACCCACACCTTCCACTTTGCAGCATGCAAAGGATAGATAGATTTATCCTAAATTTGTTGGGTAGAATATAGTTTTGATTTATTCTTTTGAGGTCTGATTTTTCAGCCACAATTATTTGATCTTATAATATTTAGTGCAGACACTAAATAGGAACCATAAGGACTGCTTTATAGAATGAAGAAGGGGGTAACTTTACCAAAACCTCGTTTCTAAGCACAAGGAGAGCAGAAGCAACCAAGTTTTCATTTACTCTGTAACCATTGTTAGTTACCTGCTAATTTACCTGCTGCCATTGTAAGTACCTTTAGCTAATCAGAAGTTTTCTGCCTGTTGTTGTGAGCATAAATTCAGCAACACAGAAACTGCAGGTGAACTTACCTAGTACTTATAACTAAACGGAGTATTGCTTTAAATCACTTTTACTTTGGTTTCTTCCACTTCTTACAGCTAAGAGCATACCTGGAGTTCTGACTCATTATGTCACCAAGAAACATCTGGAATATCATTTGGGATATGATCTTCTGTGACATTTAATATATTAGGTGAATAGCTACTGAGCCTGAGGCTTAAACACAAAACAAAACACACACACAAATATCCTGAGATCCCTACAGCCACTTTTTTACAGCCTGTGTGCAATGACAGCACAAGTGGGTTTTGTTACCTTTATGATTTTATATTATATTGCAAAATAAGGGCCACAGAATGCCAGGATGTCCTTTCTGTGGATGCAAGGGGAAGGCAGAGAGCACAGGGCTTTTTCATTCTGAAAATTATGGTCAGGGACCCTTACAGGAAGTTAAACAGCAGAAATATATTATGTTTGCTGCTGGCAGAGTCCTGTGAGATTTCATCCATTAGGAAGGCTACAGCAATTTTAAGAGATGCTGCATCAGCACCAATAAAAAGTTTTAATTGTCGTCATTACTTTAAAAAAAAAAGCCAACCAGACGGGAGGGAGAAGGTACTCAGGGTGACTACACTGATAGTCACGTACAACAAATGGGAGATTCAGCAATTCCAGAGCTAAACCTGATAGCACTTCCAGAGTAGGGGCAGCACCGATGACTACAGGAGCTCAGAATTCCAAGAGGGGAGCTGGGCTTGGGACATATTTAGGTTCAGTCAATAAATGCTAGAGTTGTGTTTGAGGTTTAACAGTTAGGCTCAGACCTTGGACAGACTTTAGGGTCAAATTTCCACATCCTGAACAGAATGTTGATGCTTTTCTTCCCTTCCCAGTGAAGGGGCTCTTAGGCCATGCTGGGTACAGGGGGGGTCCTTTCAGATTAAGTCCAGACAACGTGGATTAGAAAAGCATTTGGGAAAGCACAGGCATGAGAACGCTGCATATGTCAGACCCCAGAAACTTGCGTGGTAGCGACGTATGGAGCGCTGGGCCATGGTTTTGTAGAAGATGAGAAGCATGACACGATGAGAAGCATTGGGTAAGGAGTTTTGTCCATCTGTGACACACTGCAATCCTCCAAAATGTCAACATACTAAAAATATTGGAGAGAAACCTGCCTTGGCAACCTGCTGCTTACTTTAGCTAGGTGAGCAAGAGCAGCCGGTGAACAGCTGGGAGAAGAATGAGTCAAAGTGAGTAAATGGAACAGCCCAGTAGTGAGGTGTGTTTTTCCAGCCAGCCAAAGGTTGTCTCTAGTGTTCTCCCACTCCTGGTGTAAATTGCCAGGACATCCAGCATTGCTGCACACAGTCTGCTTGGAAAGGGTGTGGCATTGGATATGGGACTAGTCTGCTTAGCCCAAATCTGGCTGGGACAAGGAAGAAAGGGAAGGACAGGAGGGAAAACAGTGCAGAGGGCACCAGACAATAGAAAAGAGATTTCAGTGCAGAGAACAGAGTTGTTGTTAAAAGCAAGATTCACAAATTTAACATAAAAACTTGTGGAATTGTGGACAAAAAAAAAAAGTAAAGAAAGAGTGCTGAAAACTCAGAGCTCCAAAAAGTAACTTTCATTTATTATATTAAACAATAACATTTCTCTTATATTAAACAATAAACACATGAGATGGGTTAAAGTTAAAATACCTTACAATTTGTTATAACATTTGAAAGATAAATATAACCACAATAATGTACATATTTGGAGATATTAGTCAGGCTAACATTGCAGCTTCTGCTTTGTGTTTCCACCTTTTTCAGATCAGACTGAAGAATGATATATTAAAAGGGACACCAGAAGAGCACTCTGTACTTGCGACAGCAGAAGAAACCACAGTCACTACGAGGTTTCCTTTGAAACTTAAAGGGAGAGGCAGAAGTTGGAAAAATTAAAATTCCGTTTTATAACAAATTAGCCTTTATTTATAAAACTTTCAAGTAAAAAGAGCAGTATATCAACTGATCAAACAGGTGTGTCAATGAATTATAGTTAACATATTTACTCTAAAAATAAATCTGATTCCATCATACTCCAAGCAAAATTCCTTTCTAAGAAAAGATGGTTGTGAAGTCTACATCTATAGATGCAATATATAACCAAATATATAACCAAGAACTTGGCTGTTCCACTAGCAGTATAGGAAGATAACTGAATTAGATCACTAACAGCAGAGATCAATTCACTTCAACAGAGTTCCAGCTCTAAATGAGGATTAAGCAGAAATTAAATTCCTGAGAGGGAGGAATAAAATGCAGAAGAAAGGAGAAATCAAACTCTTACACAAGAGAAAGCAATAATTCTACTTGGACCAAAACTCCTTGGGCCATGATCCTACAGAACAAATATTCTTCTCAATGAAGAAACACTAAAGAAGAAATAGTAACCCCATAAGGATTATAAGAAGAATTCAAGAAAAGTGCATTATCTTTGAGCATAAGATGACAAAATAATTTCTACAATGGTGCCACCAGATTTCACAGATGGGAATTAAAAATAAAAAGGCTTACATAGACACAGCTTGGAATTTCCTACACTTTGAGAGCACAGTACATGGAACAAAATATAGGAAGGACTGATGACCCTCACAGGGCAGAGGTTCCAGGAAGAAAAAGTTGCCTATATAAAAATATTTCATACAGCATTATTGTGGAGGTATGACATTTATGAGCATCTGTTTTTGCAGGGTGACTGGGAGGTTTTACAGCAAGACAGTTTGAAGGTAACTGAGGGAAACCACTCAAGGCAAATGTGAACACACAGTTCTGTAATGTGGTAGTTCAGTATCTGCATCCTACATGCACTATCTGCATGTGCAGGTCCAATGTGAATAATTGTTTATCTGTCCTGTTTAACTGTTGTGCCTCAGTGCTCTGTGCAATCCAGGGCTTTCCACGAGTCATTTCAGTAGTATATATTCTGTATAAAACGTGTGCCACCATAAAACCCTGCTAAGCTCTTAGTGATTGCTCAAGGTACCACAAAATCTAATAATTTATCTAAGTAGAAAGAAGAATCACTCCTACTCTTTCCTCTGAGCCAAATATGCAATGATATTCGTTCCTTCTGAAGTAAAAGCTTAGGTGGAAATGGAGAAAAAACAGAATTGGAATCCAGATGACAATTATATGCAATCAATCTAACTGGAATGAAGCAAGAAAAATATGTTTTCTACCTTTGCCTGTCGTTGTTTAGGGGGTGTGTGTATGGGAACAGCTCCTTAAAAATAATTTTTTAAAAATGAAAAAAAAGGAAAGAGGGAAGTGGAACTATGAGCAAACATACGAAAAAACTCATTGCCTCATCCCAGAGAAGGATTACATGCAAGATCAGCAGTTGAGCCAACATTCCAAACAGATACTTTAAGAACTACAAAGAATGTGAAATTACATCCAGNTAGCAACAGGTCGGTTTGTGCTTTAAATTTCATTGGTCTGGAGGAAGAAGATCAATGTCTTGCAATAAAGTTTTGCCTCAAAGAGCAAGTGCAGGTATTGTACAAACACCAAGTTACAGCATAGGGAAAGAATGTGAGGAATCATCCTTTTTATATGGAAAATTATATTAAATACAAAGTGAGAAATCACAGCTAAGTTTTCTTCTACTGCAGTGACAACATTTTGAATCAAGAGTGTTTCAGTAAATTTAAGGTTCTTAAATCTAATACTGTACATAGACAATATGTTGTGTTCTGTCCTTGTTCATCTGTTGATCTGCAGTTACTGTCCAAGCAAATATGAGGAATAGTCAATAAGGAAGTACAAAAATGAGCCCTAACACTACACAGAAGGCTGGATTAATTAACATTTCTGCTGCCCTGATGGACATCTTGAAAACATCATCTCATTGGACTAGAAGCATTATAAATTCAGAATTTTAGGGCCCTGACAAAGCAGCAGAAGGTCTTGTTATGGTACAGAACTTTAAAAATGTATCAAGCTGTTTAAGTCATCCACCTGTCCCACTGGAGTGATATCATCCAATCCAGAATGGTATTACTTTCTAAATTTTATTGTAGTAGAAGAGACACCACAAGGACTCGGGTCCAAGTGAACAGGAGAATCTTACACATGGACAGTTTGTTTAACTTCACTGAGAATCCTGCAGCCACTTGCTTTTGAAAATCGCTCTTTCACAGCAAAAGCTTTATCCTGTTACCTAAAGACAGTCACAAATTAGCTCTCATAGACTTCAAGTTCTATAAACCAACAGAAGAGAGAATGTTTTGACGTTTTAGTATGTTTGATCATGTAATCAAACATATATTAAGAGAAAAATTATTGCAATGGGAAGGGATTTCAAATCAAGTTCTGCAAAATTAGACATAGCTTCTATTGGATCCCAAAGGGCTCATTAAAAGACAATATTAAGGATCATTATACGGTTGGTTTTGTTATTAGAAATAAATCATCTTCTGAGGAAAATAAAAGGTTCACATTACTTATAGTACCATTAGCACAGGAGACACACAGCAAAAGGGGAGTTGTGACTCCTAAAAAGAAGATCCTAAACACGGATAGATGTGTGTGTCTGCACACCCACCCACCCACCTACCTCCCCAGAAAGTCGGAGACTACAAATGACATGTCTTGACTTCATTCCAGAGCTGAAAACTACCAAGATGTTTAAAACGATCCAGTCTGACTCTTTTGTATAAGGAAAGCATCCAGGATAAGGCAATCCCAACAGAAAGGGAAAGATTGTTTTCATTCACTGAGCAGGCACTATAATTGTAGTATGAAAATAAAAGTAAGGAAGCAAAGACAAAAAAATAGAAATGCATTACAGATGGTAAAGGACTATCACATTTAAAAAAAAGAGAAAATGTTGTAAGATAAGGGCCGCATCAGTAAAAACACTGAATGTAAAGCTTTTGTATTCCCGGAGAACAAAGGGCAAGGAAAGAAGATTGAGAACATTTAAAAATGCTTGGTAGATCCTTACTCTACAAGACAGAAAATTCCAAGGCAAATACAACTGAAGTTTTAGAATTCCTGTAATCAGAAAAGGCATTTATAGTAAGCAAATTAAATTCACAGAGTTATTTTTTCAATGACATGTCAAACACATTCTGCGCTCTCTTTTCCAGGTGGAAGCATTCCATGCATATAAAACCTGTTCCTACCTGGTCTGAGTACTGCAAACTGTATTTTAGAGTCAACCCAGACAGTTCCCCCAGAACTGATGTGTGAATGTATATTTGGCAACTAAAATCAAACTCAACTTGGCTTCATTTCAGCTAAATCTGCTTGATCTGAAACCCCAAAGAGATGAAACTGAAGAAGCAGAGGTAGAGGCTGTCTCAGAGAGTCTCCTGGGTAACACAACCTAGTCTGTGTGCAGGGAGTTGGAGTAAATGAGGGTACAATGAGTTGTAGGGGTGAGCATGCCTCAAACATGGAAACTTTTCCACCACTTGATTTCTTGATGTCACATTAAAGCAGCACCCAATTGTGTATCACCATCTTGCAATCCTGTTTGCTTACAATAAAGCAAATTTTTACTTCATAATTTAACTGCTAAATTATTTATCCCATTTACTACAACTGAATTAACTCCCTCTTTTAGTCATATACAATATAACTCAATGCAAACAAATGTTTAAATTCAAGCAACTACTAATTTCTAGAGTCTTCAAATTTGTAATGTTTTTATAGAGTTCACTGTTTGTATCCATCATATATAAATTGTCAGATTCTTTCATAAAAGCTACAGCTTCTGGAAAAAAAGGGGTCATCTAATAATGAATTTATGCTTTCACACAGATGATGCAGAAGAAGTACTAATTAGCCTACCATGAATTATTAAATAAATGTAACAAGTGAAAGTTAATTCTATAAATATTCTCTTTTTATGACATTTTCTTTGAAATCCACACTGCAGCCTGAAAGACCCAGTTGAATTCAGGTTATAAAAAAAGATTCACAAGCTGCAGTTTACTCTGTGCAACAGTTGTGTTTCAGATAAAGAAACTTTCAGTACCTTAGGATTATATGGTGAAATTTCTTACAAGCAATAAATTTTATCTAGAACATGTAATACATCTTATACAGTGTTTCCTGCAGATTATGTACTTGAGAAGCCACACAGAGCCTGGTCAGACACAACCAGCCAGTCCCTGTAAACCAAAGATTTAGTATTTTTATAAAAGCCTTGTTCCAAGGTTTCTCTTAAAGAGGGTAAAGCCCAAGATCCTCTTTAAGAGTTTGGCATGTCAGCCTTACTGAGTGCGATGGCCAACTCAAGGTCTTCTTGTTCTTGTCTCCGCAACCGAGCCAGTCTTTCCTGCTCTGCTTTTTCACTCTCTCGCTTCGCCCAGGCCAGCTGCTGTTCCTCATTTCCAAACTAAAAAATGAAAATGCAAAAGGAATTATTAAAATTGCCAACCAGCTCGTAGAAATTATGCAAAAATTACAAAGAATCAGACTTATAAAATATACTGCTCAAGTACACCAGGCTGTCTTAGGGCAGTTCTAGATTGACATAGACATTCACTCACTGGTTTCCTCACTTCATCCTTGATTTCCTTAATTTCTTCCTCCTTCACTTCCTCCCATGATTTATTTCCTTAATTCCTCCTTCCTTTACTTCCTTCCTTAGTTTATTTCCTTAGTTTCTTCCTCCTCCCACCTGGAAGTTAACCCACACAGGATGCAATTCTCTGCATCTGTGGCTCAGTTGGGTATGAAAACGGCCAAAAAAACCCTCCACAACCACAAAAAAAGGGAAAGTAATGGTTTGGAAGCACAGCAACTACAACCATTTTTAATAATAAATAGCTGGTAAAAGCTGGTAAATAGCTGGAAAAGCTAATAGTTTACTCTTGTGCAACTGCACAACAGAGAGAGTTTTATTGCGGTAGTTCCTGCTAAGGGTGAAGGGTTTGGTAAGTGATTTTGGATACTGCTGACATGTGGGAAGTTTCATCACCAAATCAAAAGTTATCTGGAGTGCTTCTGTTGCTGTTCATAAAATACAGAGTTTCACCAGTAAGAAATAGTGTGAGAGAACCCAATTTACTTCAGCAGAGAACACAAAGAAAATACCACACTTTATAACATTCAGGTCCTAAACCTGTTTGGGCTTCCCAAAACACAAGTACAGTGCAGCAATATTTGTCCAAAATTATATTCCAGTATTTACCATTGAAGGATGCAAAAGTTTGCTTCTTTGAACTTTCTGAACAAAATCTGAAACTATGTCAATGAAATCATAGCAATTTCAAACTCAAATATAATCTGTTCCCAGTTAATTTTAGCATTTGCTGAGGAGGAGGATGGGAACAGCTGCATGCAAATGTTTGCATTAAAGCCCACTTCTAAAATCTGCTTTGTGCTGTTTGGTTTTGTGGGGGTTTTTNAAGGAAAGAGGGAAGTGGAACTATGAGCAAACATACGAAAAAACTCATTGCCTCATCCCAGAGAAGGATTACATGCAAGATCAGCAGTTGAGCCAACATTCCAAACAGATACTTTAAGAACTACAAAGAATGTGAAATTACATCCAGTGCAGATGATTACCACTTTCTGCCAGGATTCTCTGACACCTGGCACAGCTAATGAAACCATTTTTTCATATCAATGAAAGAAATCTTGATACAAATTGATTAGAAATCATTTCTCCTCTTATCTTTAACCAGGAATTTGAAATTCTCAGAGCCATGAGCTAATCTGAATTTCTGTAAAGATTCCATTTCTGTATCCATCTATGGTTACAGAACTCATACATACACACAAGCTTTAATAGATAGAATATCTANTGTGTGTGTGCAGGAAAACATATTATTTGAGGGATTTTTTGAGGAGAAAAATTTCAGCTGGATGTATACTGCAAAAATTCCTTGTGGCCCGGGACACGGTGACTCTGAGCTCAGCCTGCTGTGCCACGGCACAAACTGACACAGCTACACCTGCCCAGACCAACCTGACATATTGAACTGAGTGTTAAAAGGCAAGCTTCAGTGCTAAACCCTGCCTAGCTGCATAAACACTATGTGATGGCCCCACCCCAGTCTCCTCCTCCACTCTGCAGTGTATCTGTAATTTTTATTTTTTATGTGTTTTGAAATAAATCTGCCTATTTGAGTTTCTTTCAACCCAAGCCAAATTCTCATTTACTCATAATTTAACCATGCCTCTGGATGCCTATCATTCCTCATTTTATCTCCTCCAGTATGACTTCTGAGATGATTTGAGAAAATCATCGAGATGAAAAAATTACTTCTCTTCATGCAATATCTCTGCTTTCATTGTTACAAAAATTCAGATGAGAATCTTTGCATTTGATACTACTGAAATACAACAGAAGTGTCACACCTTTTGATATTTTACTTTGAAAATTGCAAGACCCTACTACAATTCCTCATTTAAATAATGTCAGCTGACAGGTAAGATTGAAAAGCTCACTAGGTTTTTAAACAGATTTTTTTTTTTCAGGCTAAAGACAGATAAAAATGGAAGCGGGAATTCTCTGCTTAGTCCAGGAATTTAGGTAGATCCAACAGCTGGGATGGAGAATGAACAGTTACTGTTTTCAGAAATACAAGATGCTTTTGGTCAAACTATCAGGGATATTTTTTTAATGTTGAGAAACCAGTTTTACTTCTATAACTTCCATTCTAGGATAAGTCTTCCAAAAGTTTATGAGACTCACAATTATAACTTGTTTATGGGACACAAGTTATATTTTTGTGGTTAAAAGTGCTGAGTGGAAAAAAAAGGAAAAATAGGCAAGTGATTCATTGGAAACAAATCTGGATGTGCAAGTGGTTGGCACAAAGTACAATTTTCAGGAGATAACTCTCACCATTGAGTAGTGAAATAAATACAGAACAATTCATTAACGCCACAGATTCTTGCACAAATTGTCTATAAAAAGATAATTTACAGGTAATTTAATACAATAACAATTTTTTGCATATGTCCAGCTTTCAACACAGAAATATAAATATGTCACACATGTAATTGCATTAAACCCCTCCTTTTTCTCTCTTTTTTCTTTTTCGGAAGTACCGTCAGACTCAAGGCATAGATGAGGAAACCAGCAGACTACAACAAGACTAATGAAATCACAAAAAGTTTCATTAACTTGTGTGTACTGAATTACCAGCTTGTACTGAGACAAAAAGTTTGGTCCTAAGTATTCTGTTTCTTGGAAATATGAACACTTTCTGTTAGCAAAAAAGTGGCTTTTCTTGTTCTGTAAACTGCAGCTGGAACCCAGAAATACCTGAAATCTGAGCTACCAAAAGACTGTTTTGTTCCAATGAATCGTATATAATGACAGCAACAAAGTTAAGAGTGCAATGAAAATATACGGAAACTCTGGGTGCATGAATTAGCCAGTGTGTCAAAAAAGCACCAGGTTTTCTGACTAAAATATAATGAAAGTTGTCGTGTTCTTTCTTGCAACAGTCAAGGATTTCTATTAAAAATCAGGTTGGTTGATTATTCAGTTCTACATGATTCTGTTCTCAGATTCCATGGATTCAAAGTAGATGTCAAAAACCTTCTGTAAACAAAACTAGTTTTCATTCCCATTATGAATGAAGTTTCCCAACCACGAGGCAAAGAGAAGCGCAATATTCTTAATGATTGCAAGGTAACTGGTGCACTTAAAACATCGTACAGAAGGATTAGAAATTGTCAAGTGTAGCAGCGTAATTATGTTGTAAAAAGTAAAAAACCCCATGAGCTGAGGAGAAAAGGGATCAAATCTGTCTTTTCAGCCAAACTCAGTCAACACTTCTTTTTTTTTTTCTTACAGGAGAAGAAATTAATTCAGAAAACTTTAAATTTAAAGTTTATATTTTAAAAATTTATTTCATTTGAAGAAATGCCATTTAACAGGAATTATTTCGTGGCTACTGCTCATTATCTCATTTTTTCTGCTTGTTCCTTATCTTCTAAAGTTAATCTGAACTGAGAACCTGATGGCAGAGCAAATTTGACCCTGGAGTACCCACTAGGATTGGGATCACAAATTTTGGGTAATCATTTGATACAATCACTCAGAGTAAACCATGTTTTAACTTAAGAAATACAGTGTGGAAAGTAAGATGACAATAACTAGGTAACAGTCATTCCATTCCATCATTTGTCCTTCATTGCAGGAAGAAATTAGATGTTGTTGAAGAAACTTCAGATAAAGCAGGTTTTGTGTCTTATTTTTATTAAGAATGTCACCAATTTGTATACAATCAGAATTTAACTGTGCAAGTCCAACTAATTATGGTCAAACATACAACAAATCTTGAACTTGGACATTTCAAAAGTGATAAATTAAAGCCCTGAGGTCAACTAAAGTCTGCACAGATGACCTCAGCTAACAATATCAAATAGGAAAGTGATACACATTTAATCTTAAATAATAACTAGGAAAAAAACCCCTGAAATGTTAAAAAGAAACAACCTGAAAGTTTAAATACTTCCCCTTGTTGAACACTGACCTGTGTCCAGCAGAGTTAAGGAACAGAGTAAGTTTGCAATTTTACTGCATGGCAACGTGAGAGAACAAAAACACGTGAAAGGAGGAAGAAGCCTGAGGCTGTGGATGGAACAGATTCTATCCACTTACGGAAGCAATAAGAACCACACAACCATTGCATTTGCAATGGTTCCCAATTCCAGCACTAAAACCAAAGCCAGGCTTTGGAAACCCCAATATTTTTAATTGAATGGGGACCTGGCTTTGTTTTCAGACCTTCTGGGACTGTCTTTTGGAGTGCAGTGTGGACCTTTCTATCTTGTTTCTACAAAACCATTTCATTTTCTCTTTTGTCTTTTCTACAACATCAGTAACAGGAATAAAATTCAACAGCTACATTTTCAATCTCTGTCTCATCTGTGTCACTCTATGACCACATCCCATCATATACAGTAAACGTTTCAACAGGATTGTCAGAACTTTCTCCACAAACAGTTACAAATACCTATTAGAAACCTTCCCTTTAAGGATTTGCTTCTCAGGATATGGTGAAATTGCTATAGAAATGTTTTCATCAAGTGTTTTTGAGTCTGTACATCATTGGCTCAAAATCTGTTTACAAAATAGCCTCCATGCAATAAAAACAATACACAGATTCTGCTACAAAGAATTTGAGAGTAAAGGCACACTGTACTAAAATGATTTAAATGCACGTAAACCCTTAAAAATTTAGTATGAAACTTATTTTTTATTGAAATAACGCCTTTTTATTACAGAAATATTAATACAAAAACAATGAGGGCAGCATGAAGGTACTGAGAGACAGAAGCCAGGGAACAGTAGGTTTGCAGGTAAGACAAAAACCCAACAGAGATTGCTGCAAGCAGAGCAGAAAGTGGTTTGCTCAGAGACAAGGAACTTAACTTACAGAGCTGAAGTCTGCAAACCCCAAGGAAGAGTCTTTAGAAGTTTTACTTGAAGAGGAGGGAGCAAATGGATCTTTTCCACTAAATGGGTCCCCAAACCCTTTTTTACTTTGAAACAGGTCACTGCTGTCAGCCCCAAATGGCTGGAATGGATCATGGGGCTTGGGAAAATCTGCAGACCCAAGGTGGCTTACAGGAGTACTTTTACCTGGAAAGTTTAGGGAAAAAAAAAAAAAAAAAAGAAAAAAAAAAAAATTACTTACCATGGACAATGCAAAGCCCTGAAATAGGAAACTGTGCTATACACCTCAGCATCATCCATCCTTTCAGGAGTGGGTGAAAATTTAATCAAATATAATGGTATTCATTTCTCAATGCAAATCATCTAAAACAGTTATTTTATTTAAATGGATTTATTATCTTATACATACCAAAATATTAATACCATCAAGATTTTAAATGATGAAATCCATTATAAAGACATTTGGTCAGAAAAAATTGACAAGTGTGACTTTGATTTTCCAGGATTAGAGATATTTCAAATTTAAGTTTGGTATTATATAGAAGACAAAATAAAAAAACAGGTATCACTAAAGATAAGTCACATTAAATAGGATAAAAGAGTAACTTAGTCGTCACTTTACAGAATGCCTGCATTCTGCTTTTTTTTCTCTGGAACTGGTTTATCCTTCTACCACCACGTACACAAAGGAAAGGAGGCTGATTAAGAAACCACCTCCCTCTGGGGTATTTGCTCCACAACCCACCTTTTGTAGTTAACTGTTTGCTCTCATATTCCACCCCATCAATAAATGAAATCACAGGAATTATTGTGTATGCTCATAAACAATATATGTGTATTTCATTTGTTGCAATTAAAGCCTCAATAGTTGATTTTTAATTCCCCTTGCCAAAAGACTATTTTGTGAGGCCAAATAACTAAACAGATATATATATATATATTTTTCCCCCTCCCGCCCCATCTTGAAAAAAAAAAGATTGTGCCTGACAAGTATTTGTCCAGCTTCCAGGGAAAACGTTCCTTGGGTGAACATTCTTGATTGCAATGTGTACTTGATAAAGGAAAATCTAAAAACATTCTTAAAATAAACAAATACTTACAACTTCTTGCGTAACAACCTGAATTCCATACATTACTTGTAGTAATAAAGCTGTTTTGAAATGTCCAATTCTTTGAACTACTTTTTAATAGGAATCTTATCATTCATTCCCATTATGATATACATACTAGAAAAGCACAGAGAAATGGACTCAACCCCCAAATTCCAGAGTGTACTTGGCACATCTAAGTCATAGCCCAGGAGCTTTTCAGAAGGTACTTTGGTACATGCTCATGGACTTCATAAGATATGCTCAGATCTGTGGAAATACTTTTATCAAAGGGAAATAAAGATCAGCAAACCTGCACTTAATAAATGACCTATCCAGCAACTTCCAGTAAATCCCAGCTCAGCCTCTCCTACCCCAGGGATAGCCAAAAGGCCATCCTCTCTTGTATTCAGCCGGCCTCTATTCCCCAAAGTCAGAGGCATATGTGGACAGTGAGGTGAAGGAATTGGGTGTACAGGAACTGAGGGAATCAGGTTTACATGGAGCTGAGGAAATCATGCAGACTCTCATTAGTGCAATATCAATGTCAGACTTGGATGCAACATAGGCACCACTGGCAGACATCGAGCTGCATAGAAAGTGGGAAGCAGGGAAGTCTCCAGCCAAACAAGCAGACAGAGAGAGACATGGAAAACAAGGCACATGCTGTAGGAGACCAAACTGGATTTGTCTAGTCCTGAGAGTGCTCAAGGGGAACCTGATCATGGTCCTGCAAGTCTTCCATCAGGAAAAAGGTGAATGGATTTAGACTGGACCAGAAGAGATTCACATCAGACAATCCACAACATTTTTAAAACTTAAGGATACTCCAGACTGCCCAGGGAACTTATCACATTCATAGAATCAGAGAACATCCTGAGTTGGAAGGGACCCACAGGGATCATCCAGTCCAACTCCTGGCCCTGCACAGCCACCACAACAATCCCACTCTGTGCCTGAGAGCATTGTCCAAACGCTCCTTGATCTCTGGCAGCCTTCAGGCCATGACCATTGCTCTGGGAAGCCATTTTATCAACACATCCACAAGGTTTGAGAAAGTTGGCAGAAATAACACTGGTTCACCTGCCTTGAAGCTGGAAGATAAAGGAGATCTATTAAAGCTCACCCCACCACTATCTTCCATGGTTCAGTACATGCTCCATCCTGGATAACATATGTGACATAGATATACAGATCCCCATGGCAGCAACCATCTGTGCGACTCCTAAAGAGAGGCACATCAGGCCAGTGCTTTGTCCTTCATAGAAGGAAGTGACACAATATACAGGAAATTGCTCTCCTCACAAGCATGGACCCTCCCTCCCTCCAACCTGTCTTTCCACAGTCCACATTTTGCTCTCTGGAATGGAGTGTTGCACTTCCATCCTGCTCACCTCCATGGCCTCCAGATCTCACCACTGCCACAGTCAACCCATGCCAGGGGACATACAAAGTTGGCAAGGGATGAGCAACTCAGCATTTCGTATGTAATGCCCCACATAAAAGAGCAACTTATTTTTAACTTGTTTTAAATTACTCATAGAATTTGAGAATGTTTTGGGTTGGAAGGTACCTTAAAGCTCATCCAGTTCTAACCCACTGCTGTGGGCAGGGACACCTTCCACTAGATTGGGCTGCTCCAAGCTCAATCCAAACTGGCCTTGGAGAATTACGAAAAGAATTGAAGTATCTGAATTTCCAGCTTCTGGTCAAGGCGAAAAAAGAGCCCTCTATGCTATTTCTCCTCCCTCTATTGCCAGTTACCAGCAAGGAATTTGCCCCTCACACTTCACGCTGTATTGTCCAAAATCAATTTGGATTGATGGAGGCAAAACTGACCCATTTTAAGCTGCCCTTTTCTTAGGTTAAATCTTCTGCTAGCGAAACCACTTAGTGGAATTGGTGACTGTTAGCACAAACTCCGGGTTTGCAACGTATTTGTTCAGCATGCCTGGTGTTTCTGGGTGGCCCGTTTAAGGTTTTTGCACAAAGCCCCAGGTGGTTTTGAACCTGCACAGAGCATCAGGGTTTCTCGTGCTTCATCTTCACAAAAGATCACAAAGAATCACTTTGTTGTAGAGGAAATGCCTCCATGTAATAAGAGTTACTGCTAATGATATTGAAAGCTTTCATTTTACACACTGAGTGCCACTTTCTTCAGATTTTTAGATGTTAAAGAATAGGATAGGGTGGTAAATTTTCTATTTTGAAAAAGAAAAAAAATGAGAGGGGAAAAAACTTATGCAATCAGTTTTATCTTTTGCAGAGCAATTTTAAGGGCAGCACCTCTCTGAACACACCAACCCCAGCATGCACAAGAATCCTCAATCAGCCCTACAATCACAGAACCTCCCGAGCTGGAAGAGATCCACGAGGACAATCAAGTCCAACTCCAAGTCCAAATCTCTCTTTTAGTGCCTTTTGTACGTTACTTACAGTTTGCTGTATCCTGCCACACTCTGCAAACATGGTTTTGAGGCCTGGCAGAAGTTTGTTTGGTTCAGGAAGATATTCAAATTTACTCATTTATTAGACACAAATTAGTAATAACAACACCAGCATTATCTTTCTGATATCTTTGCTGACTTACGGCAAGTGTAGTCTCCCATTGTAGTGACTGTACACTTAACTACACAAAGATTTTTGTAGTCCCATGTGTAGTGTGTCAAACGGGATTTCTACAACATAAAGCAAATATACCCAAGCCACAGCAAGAGGTTACCAGTTGTACTGATGGACATTGGTAAAACTGTAATACTGCAAAATATAACTGAGATTGCATTAATCTTCCATTTGCTGGAAAATGTTGTATTTTTACATGACTCTGCTCCTCATTCTGAGTTATCACAGGCAAACAGTTGTAACCCTTATTTGATTTTTCTGCTAATAGTTTCAGGGGAAAAAAGTTCAGAAAAAAAGCAAAACAGGTCCTATTCTGAAACCACAGCAGTTTCAGCAGTTACCCAAGTGGTGCACCCAAACCACACAGAGGACTCACTTCAGCAAAAAGAGATGATGAACAAAATGGTTTACCACAGGCAAGTGCTGTTACTTAGGGTGAACTCCACCCATACAAAGGGTTTATCCAATTTCATACCCCACAGCAAACTTGAGTTTGGAGGGCTGAGATATATATTTCAAAGCAAATACAACCTCACTGGTAGGATGCAAACAAAATTTGTCTTACTGAATTACAAGATATTGACAACAAAGTAAAATATTTAGCGCTGTCTCGATATTCTAAGTTTCAATGCTGGGCCTGACTTTCTGCTTAGAAGAGGATCTTGCTGAATGATGAGAATCAGCATTTTTCCTGCCTTTGAAGCCTGGATGGATCATGCTCATGGGCAAACAGAAGCGTGGAAATGACACAACTTTAAAATTTCACTAAACAAGGGCTCCTTTCCAGGAAACTTTCTAAACTGAAAAATATCCTTTAAGAAGTCAGAGTTGTGCTGCAGAGGATAAGGAGTGATAGGGTGAGTTAAATCCATACCTGTGATTATACCTGAGCATATAATCCCAGGATTTCCACTTCTGTTTTACAAATGGCAGAAGAAGCCTCAGGTGCCTCCCAGCACATCTTTCTCTTGGCAGTTTACCAAATTTACATCTCATTCCCAACTCACTCGGCATGTTTTCCACCCAGCTCCTCCAGTGATGCAGAGAAAACCTTCATAAACTGAACTTTACAAACTCACAGAAAAATGATTGCTAGTTTCAAACTTTGCCTGAAGGTTAGTTAAATTAAACTAAATTTTCTACAGAATACTTGGAGGTCTTTGTCTTCAACAGGGGCTATTTCTGCGCTGTATTTCAAACTCAATTATTTGATGATAATATTCTTTGCAAAAAATCACAGCATGTTTTTTGTAACAGAAGGGAAAAGTTTTCCCATGTAAAACCCCCTCAGAACTGTTTTTGCTTAATATTTGCTAAGTTTGCACCTGGAGTTCACTGAAAACTTTTGCTTAAGAGAAATACTCTGACAATCTACAAACTTCTTGAAAGGTGAGAAATCATTACACGTTCAGCCCAACAATCTGCTCTGAAACAGCTTTTGGACAACCTCTTTCAACCATCAGTACTGAAATATCTTTGAGAGGCCAGCATAAACAAGAGAATCAAAGCGTGAATGGAATTTTTAGCTTGTGGGCAGGCAGGTGCTCCACCCATGAGTCATTTATCCTACACAACAAGGGATGCCTGTGTTCTAATGTAACTGTCAAGTCTTCTAGAAGGCATGAAAAATAAAAAACTTTTCCTGTCAGTCACAACTTTGAGGCTCATTTTCTCACTCTCGGCTGCAGATAAGGGGAAAAAATAAAGGTAAACAGGCACCATGGTACTTGTGAATAAACTCTTGGTGCTGAAAAAGTTCTAAGGAAACAGGTGTGTGGTATCACACAGAAATAAACATCCCAACACTCCGGTGATCTCACAATGAGTAAAGAACAGAATTTTATATAACCTGCTCTAGACCAAATGATTGATTCCTCACAACTTCAATAAATCTACATAATTTAGAGTTAAATCTAAATTAAATTAAGGGAATTATATTACTTTTTTTTTTTGATTGACACAATCCTTTATTTTTTTTCCTAACTCTTGGTTACATCCATTATACCTACCATGGCTTCCTTCTTTTAAAATTTATCTGACTAAATACATAGAGCAAATTTCTACATGGGGATAATGTACATGGTGCAAGTAAAAAAAAAAGTCTACAAAAACATGATGTGTTTAAACACTAAGCATTCATAAGACATCATTTTCTTTCAAGAACTGAACTCAGTAAATGCACAAGACAAAGAATTCAGCCTGCATTTATAAACAGACTTTGGCTTGAACAAATTGTGAAGTCGTAATTTTGATCTAGTTGAGACACTGAAGACACATCTTAGGCATACAAACTACTAAAATCCATTTATATGTCCAACTCAAAAAGTAACAAAGATCTAAGCTTTCTTTACCTCACTGGAAAGTGGCAACACGAGGTCAATGTGCACTGTCAGTACTCTTGGGCTGCCTTAAAAATGAAAAATAAGTGTAAAATGGCAAAAAGAGTCAAACCATAAAATGCCTTAAATTTAGAGAAGTGACACAGACAAAAAAGAACTATATTTATCGTTGACATGAAGGAGGAGGAAGCTTCAAACACAAAGGAAGGGAGCAGCAGAAGCTGCACAAACATCGTGTGCACTGCCCTGAGCTGGGCCAGCTGCTGGTTACACCCAGAAGGAGCAAGAGGCTTCTGAAATGGTCCCAGGGGTACAAAAGACAGCCCCGAAAGTGAATCTAAAACTTACTGTTGGACAATCCTGGTCCAGGGAAACCTGGAATATGTCTGCATACACGTGATTATCTAATCACTTAAGCTTTGAGGTCAAAGTGCCATCAGAACACGCTCTTTCAGGATCCCTCTGAAACTGTGAGCACTTGAGTGGGCAAATCTATCTGCAATTTCCCTTGCAAGTTCCCTGCACCACGGGAACTGAACAAAAAGATGCTCTGCTGGTTCTTGCACTTCTAGCTTCTCTGGGGCTGACAACAACCGTCTGCAACCACACTTCTAAGAAAAGGCAAAGGATAGCCACCCCAAATTAGGGAATTAGTGTTTCTGTAGATGATGGATTACAACATTCCATGCAGCTATAAATTTTCAGATTGGTTCAATAAACACAGTATTAAGATCCTGAAGACCTGTTAAGATCTTAAACCCCTGATCTCTTTTCATCTTTTTAAGCTACTAACAGGTTCAGATATCATTTATTAGCCAACTGGCAAGATGAAAAAACAGGAGTTGATCAGTCAGATTTTGCTTGAATCAGCCTTTTCTGTCTTTCTTGGTAGGACAGCAAAATACATCTATCAGTCTTGTAATTAGTGATTTGGTGAAGCACTGAACCCTAACACCTTGATTGATTAAATTTATTATCAGTAACATCATTACTATTATTTTGTAATAATTTCTAGTCACTAAAACATTGTGCAAACCTTTGTGTTTGCACTGAGGTCTGGAGCTCCACAGAACCAGGCCTCTCTGAGGGATCAGGGTCATGCCTCCTAACCCAAGGCAGGCTACTGTCCCCTATATTTTTCCAGTATTTTAATCTTTCAAAACCATAGCAAGTAATAAAACAACTGTGAGAACAAAACTGAAGCCCTTAACTCAAAAAGGTTAACACAGAGGTGTTAACCACTAAATTCTGAAATGCCAATATTCAGTTGCCATCATAGACCAGAGCTACGAAAAACAAATGGATCGCAGAACAAAGCTGAAGTTTTTTGACAAACTCCCCATGTGCAGTCTGGAATAGTAATTTACCAATGGAATTTATTTTAATATCTGTATTTCAAATAGCAGCTAAGTAACTCCACTAATTTATTTCTTATATAGGATGAATTCAATATGTTATTCCTTTAAATTTACTCTGTGCTTGTGGACTCCTCATCCCTGGAATTGTTCAAGGCAAGTTTGAACTGGGCTTGGAACAACCTGGTCTAGTGTAAGGTGTTCCTGCCCAAGGCAGGGGAGTTAGAACTGGATGATTTTTAATGTCCCTTGCAACACATATCAGCCTGAGAGTCTATGATTCTATGCATTCCAAGTTACATTGTATTTTTCTGCTATTTACATATTGGCACCCCAAAGAAAACTGAATTTTTAAAGTGCATAAGCATTTAAGAACTTCACTATTAATATAAAATTCACTACTTCTATTATTCACTAATATACTATAACATATACACAACCTAAAAAGAGGTAGAGTTTTAAAATAATGGCATATATTAAATAACCATTTCAAGAAAGCAGCACACTGAAATTGAAAAGTGTGTTTTCGTCCTGTGTTATTCACTCTCTCAAAGTTAAAAAGGTGAAAACCACTATAAGCAAGCAATAAAAATTTAGAAAGGGTTGAAGGTTTCATACTGCTCTGTGGTGAAGGTTCTTCCACTAATGTCACAGAACTCCAGAATGGTTTCAGTGGGAAGAATGTTAAAGGTCACCCAGTGCCACCCCTGCCCTGAGCAGGGACACCTTCCACTATCCCAGGGTGCTCCAAGCCCCATCCAACCTGGCCTTGGACACTTCCACGAATGGGGCAGCCACAGCTTCTCTGGGCAATCTGAGTCAGTGCCTCACTACTGTCACAGAGAAGAATTTCTTCCCAACATCCCATCACACCCTATTCTCTGTCAGTGTGATGCCATTTCCCCTTGTCCTGTCACTCCAAGCTCTAGTAAATAGGCTCTTTCCATTTTTTTTCTGTGCTCCCTTCAGGCACTGGAGTGCCACAGTCAGGTCATCCCAAAGATTTTCTCCAGGTTGAACAACTCTTTCAGCTCTTCCTCATACCAGAGCTGCTCCATCCCTCTGATCATCTTGGTGCTTTGTCTGGACTTGCTCCAACAGATTCATGTCCCTCCTGTGGTGGGCACCCAAGAGATGGATACTTTTTTTGGACCTTGAGGACTCATTGCAAAATCTCTTCTTCCTGAGAATCTCAACCACTATGTCTTGGGTGATTTTGAGTTATTCAAGCATCCTCCACTGCTCCTCAGTAAACCTGGCTACCCATTATGCTCAAGTTTCTTTCTAAATACTTCTCTCAACTTGGAATCTGGGGATTACACCAGATAGGCTTCCTTTGTCTGTAATCCCTCATAATTGAGCATGTTTCTGCAGCAAGGTTAGAGTGTTGCCAACACAAGTCATGGAAACACGGAGGGCGGAGGGCACCAGTTCGGAGGCTTCAGGGTGACTTTTGCATAAGAAGCCATTTTGAACCTGCTGCCACTTCTAGGGTTCTCCATGCATCCTGAAATTTGGGTACTTCAACTATCACTCCTGAAATCAGGATTACGGCAGAATCACATTCATCCAAGAACTTGCTGACAGCAAAAAATGTCTCTGAGCTTCTCCAGAAACCATGTGCACCTAGACCATCATTAATTGAGCAGCATGGCCAGTAACTTTTATTTGGAGGATGCCAACTAGTACCTGGTGGCACCAACTATATCCTGTCATTTTAGTGACATACAGGAATTCTGAGTGCGGACTATGGAGCATGGGTCACTGAATGCACTAGCAGCCTTAAAGGCACTAAACTATCTCTCTGACACTTGGGTGTGTGAGTCACATCTCTCATCTCTAAGGAGGCCTACAGGAATACTCAGTGGTAAAACGCAAGACAGTGCAAGGCATCATTGGGAACTGATTGTATCCTACAACTTGGTGTGCCTAGTCCCCTTGGAGGTCAAGTCACACACTTGTTGTGGTGCTAACTTGATCGGGAAGGAACTCTCGTGTCTGAAAGGGCACACAAAAGGCAGATAAAGCACCACACAGTTCAATGCCTCCTCACATCCTTAATGTACAGCATCAGTAAGGCAGGGCACGACCTGCTGTAATAGGAGTGGTCAAGTGTTGATCGTCCTCACTGGATATAGAGTGGCTTCCTTCAGGAACTTGAGGGCCTGACAAGGAGTCCAGAGCATAGAGAGTAATGTGTCAGATGCTTGTCAGTAGTGGTTAATCTCACTGGTTAACAGTGCTGCTATAACCACAATGTGGAATTGCATGGGGCTGCACTAAAAGGAAGTGGTAAGGGTGGGGCATAAGCACTAGGTCCCACGATCAAAGCACTAGAGCATTTTACTTATAACCCAATCACTGACACCCACACAGCAACTTCCTGTACTTTAAAGAAAAAGAAAAAGAAAAAAAAATCTGTTTCTCTCGTTCTGTAATCAACAACTTTTACCTAGAAACTAGTTAGCGGCAAACTCTAACTGATTTCAATCTGCAGCTCACAGCAGAAAACATAATTTTTAATCTGTGAGAACCTACAAGAGCCATTTTAACTGACAGGTTTCAGTCTACCAGTTCTTTCAGATTTCTTCATCCTTAATTACACAGAAGTTCCACAAATCCTTAGAACCTGCACAAGAAATATAAAGCAACCAGAAGTTTCGTAGTGCTGAACACCACAGGCAGTCCTCTGCCAGAAAATAAAATGTAGTTATAAATCTAGAAAATTCAGCAATGTTTTAGGGAAGTTTGAGAAAATAAGGTGCAGTGGAATGTGGATCCTTGTCAACAGGGCACCTTTGTTTAAGAATGTTGAGATACTTTACTATTATTTGCTTTCTGTTTATCACAGCTCGTTACACAAAGCACTGGCATTTCTTCAGTGCTTTTTGAGCATTATTCAAGATATAACATCAATAAATCTACAAAATGTTCCACTCCTCTCCCAAGAATCCTGCAAGTTCTTCAGTAGCACCTGGTGAAGATCAAATTACTCCAGCCAAGTCCTAGGGGAGCCCTATGAAACCTAATGTCCATTAGGAACTTCATGGAGGTGAATACCTTCCTGAAGAAAAAGAACATGCACACACTTTTCTCAGGGATTTTCATAGAACAGTCTTATCAGAAGAGCTAAAGAACTTTTTCTTGGCTGATCTTCCTCAACCTAAAGAGAATCTTAAACCATGTATGGGATAGAGACAGTGATTTTCCCAATCTTTTCATGAAACAGTAAGTTGGAGCTTTGAGGTACACCGGTTTCTAGGTTTTCTGCTTCTGGAACACGCTCTCCTTGCTATTCTCTACTGGGATTCATTGAGTTATTAACCCTCCTCCAACCTCTAAATAGTTATACTGAAAAAATACTCTATTGAGTATTTTACCATAAAAACAAACATGAGATTTCTCTTGGACCAAGCAAGGATCAGATTAGGACTTTGAAACATCTAAAAGATCTTGACAGATTGGTCAACAATAGAGTAAGAAAGAAGGGAAATTATTTATGATGAACAAAACAAGCATAAGGCTGAGATTCTACCCAAGATTCAACTCTAATTAAAAAATCTCGATTGTCATACCCTCTCTTAATCTTAGTATTCAAGAAGGGAAAGATATGGATCTGAAGGGTGCTTAACCCATGCGATTAACCCTTAGCGTACCCACCAGAGAGAGCTGTGAATTGAACTATCTGCTAATACACTCATATCACAGCTGCTCCTCAATGTTTCAGCTGTGAAATAACCCAAACATCAACTAAAAACAAACAAATCAACCAAAACAACCAACCCATTTTCACTTTACAAGCAGCCAGCAAACAGGTCAGGATGTGTAGGACCAGACCTGATGATCCACTGCAATCCTGCTGCTGACAATCCTGGCAGCAGCAGAGAAGTTTCTCTATACACTGTGAGAAGACTGTCTCCAAAGCCTGGATATGAGGGCAGCTCCTGTGAACCACAAACTCCTTTTAGAGGTCTTTCCAGGTATAGCTGAAGGCCTTTTGCTCTGACCATCACTATATGGTAAACAGAGGTTATGTCCAAAAGGCTCCATTTCAGGACCAGTGTTCTACAACTTCCTCATGAAGGACTTGGATGTGGGACTGGAAGGCAGACTAAGTTTGGTGATGACACGCAGTTGGGAGGAGCTGTTGACTCCCTTGAAGGCAGAGATGTGCTGCAGAGAGATCTCAACAAAGGAAAGGGCTGGGCAATCCCCAACTTAACATGACAAGTGCCAGATCCTGCCCCTGTGCCAGGGCAGCCCTGGATGTATGGACAGACTGGGGAATGAGAGGCTCTGGACCAGCTGTGTGGAAAGGGTCCTGGGGGTCCTTGGTTGGTGGCAAGTTGGATTTGAGTCACCAGTGTGCCTTGGCAGCCCAAAGTGTCACCACGTCCTGGAGGGTACCAGGCCCAGCATCACCAGCTTGGCAAGGGAGGGAATTCTCCTACTCTGCTCTGCACTGCGGTTGCCACACCTTGAATGCTGGGGGCACTCTGGGCACCACAAGATCAGAAGGATCTAAAGCTGTTGGAGGATGTCCAAAGGACAAGACACAGGGATGGGGAAGGGTCTTGAGATGAAGGGTTTGAGGAGGGGGTGAAGGCACTTGGCTCGTTCAGCTGGAGCAGAGGAGGCTGAGGGGAGGCTCCTTGGGGGCTGCAGCTCCTCCCCAGGGGAGGCAGAGGGGCTGGAGCTGAGCTCTGCTCTGGGACAGGACCCCAGGAATGGCTGGAGCTGTGTCAGGGGTTGGGATGGATCTCAGGAAAAGGTTCTTCTCCCCGAGGGTGCTGGGGCACTGCCCAGGCTCCCCAAGGCAGAGGTCACAGCCTAAAGGCTGTCACAGTTCAAGATGTGTTTGGACAATGCTTTCAGCCAGAGAGTGAGATTGCTGGGCTGCCCCATGCAGGGCCAGCAGTTTGACTCCATGATCCTTATGGGTCCCTTCCAACTCAGGACATGCCATGATTTTAAGTGTTTCCCTGATCCTGTGCTCAGCTCCAAGGGTTTGATCTGCCTTTGTTTTCATGAAGGAATGAGACCTGATTCCGAACTCCTCAATCATCTGGACAAAACAGAGACCCATAGGCAAGGTGAGAACTGCAGCACACTTTGGTCCAGGACATCGTGCAATCCCTGAGTTGATTATCAGACAGTGTTTGCATGTCACATGCAAAAGCTTTGCATACAGAAAAGTACCAAATCAGGGATAATCATGAACAATCCCTGGGGGATCCTGTTTAGTTTCCCCTATCAACTGCCTGGAAAATCAGATGCTATCCAATGCTCTGCAAAAGTATTTCTATTTTCTACTGCAGAGGTTTGAGGGCAAGAAAGGTTTTCTTCTAGAGCTTTTTGCACCTGCCTACCAAAATGCAACCAAACCACAAAATTGTTTTTCAATTATTAAACCCTGCCCCCCAACAGAAAGAGCAGTTTTACTAAAAAGAGTACAAGCATGGAACAGAAAGGCAAATTACAGGTTTGTCTGCTAATAACTAGCATTTATTCATCCTTCAGCAAGATCTTTATCACTTACTTGTCTTTTAATTAAACAGAATAAGAAAGGTAAGAAACAACGGAAGTTTCTCGTTGTTTGTTTGCTGAGCCCATTCTAACACACATTCTACGCCTTTATCACTTGCTACAATCGCACTATATTACTATATAATTTCTCATGCTTTAAGTAACCACTGAAGATTGCCTTAGCTGTGGAAGGAAGGGAGGAGTAGAACTGCATAAGCACACGAGGCTCATTTGCTTTAAAAAAACCCTGTTGTTTCCTCCTTAGTCTATTTTATCATAACAACATTTGCTTTTGGTAGAGCAGCGGAACCTCAGAAATATTGTACCTCCCTAGAAGGGGGGAAGAGACACACAAACCATTTTTAACCAGCTGATAAAAGGGTGAGTGCACATGTCTAAGTTAAAAACATATTAATAAAGCTGAATATTCACCAAATTCCTCAATACATACAAAAGAGAGAATGAGGACACAGAAATCCAAAATCCCTCATGTAGGTGAGTCAGTACTCACCTTTGCTGCTGCTATTACACTGCATTTGCTAAGAGTAATCATTTTTCTAACAAGGAATAGAAATAAACCACACGTAAGAGATTACATGGGTATATTCAGTATTTCTTTGAATCATCCAACTTTATATAGGCCCTGTTAACACTAAAATATGGCATGTAGACATTTTTTTGAAAGACGGCCACTTGCTTTCTTTCCTTGAAAACCAAATAAAGAAAAATAACATCATTCACAGTGTCAAATAAGATTCCCTTCAGCTTTTCTATTTCTCCTTTTATTCATGTCTGTCCTAGTGATTGTTATTTGTCATCATGACATATTATGTGAGGGGTTTTCTTAATTACTGAAAGCTCTTTAGTACCTCAGTAGTAGAAAATACACAAAGCAAGCATGGAACAATCTGCTTCAGGGGCTTTTCCACAATCCTAGAGCACTTCCTGACAAGTTTACATCAACACTCACCTACAAAAAACCTCTCATTTGCTGCTTTCAGGGTTTGAGGGTGCAATAAAATCACAGCAACAGGAACAAACTAATGCTGCTGCAATGGTCCGCTTGTAAGTCTACTGTGTGAAATGGTATCTTTCATATCAATTTATGGGATAGGTAATGACATTAAGGATACCTTGATAATGAGTCAGCACTTGTCACATTATCGAAGGAGTTTGTTCTAGAATAACTGGTTTGCAAAACCAGCCAGATCAACAATACCCATCACAAACAAGGCTGCATGCTCTGCTCCAAGATAAACCAGCAGAAAGGCAGAGAATCCACACACTGTGGGAGACTTTAATCATGGATCTTTTCTCTTTGTACTATGCTTCCTAATACTGTCTGTGGATAAAGATACTACATGATGACCAATGTGTTTAGTGCAAAATTCTGTGTCTATCCATAAGCAGAATCCAGCTTTTGTTGTTTTTTTGAGCCAACTGAAAGTTCCCTCTTAATATCAACTGAACTCTACCACTGTTGTTAAAAGGAGACTTGAAACTACACGGCTTCAGTTCTTTAAACAGCTCCACGGGTAGCTGAGTGTCTTGAAAACAACTACAGGGAAACCAGAAATTAAAGCTCCACTAAGAGAGATCTTATTTCAAATTCATGAAATTTACATATCTCCCAGATTTCCATAAATAATGGACTTGAAGCAGGAACAAAGTGATACATATTTGGAAAGTGTTTTCAGTTTAATTCATGCAGTAATGTGCAAATGCAAGAATGATCCTACCTGGAACAGACAGATCAGGACAGGTCTGTCTAACCATGTAGCCTGTTCTTGTTAGTATCTAGTGGCAGACGCCTCAGGAAGAACATCAAAACAAGATAAAGATGCAGCCATAGTCAGACTGCCTTGCCACTCAGCTACAAAGGACCTAGAACAGTATTTTGGCTTTTGGAACACCCTGTTGCCTCAGTTTCTTCTGAGAATTATCTAGAGGGCTTTTTAAGACCATTTAAACTTTTTTGCATTCACCATATTCTCTGTCAAACATAGAAATAAACCCTAAATTTAGATTACCATATAAAAACAAACCTCTTTATTTTAAAGATGCCATTTACTAATCTTATGTATTGCCTACTTAGAAAATACAGGGTTTTTCTCCCTGTTCTTTCCTGCCACATGTGCTTTTACAGGTCTGTCATAGCACTCTCTCATCATCTGTTTTCCAGTTTGAACAGTTTCAGTCTGGTTTACTGATAATTTTGTCAATTTACTGATAACTTCATATCTTACTCCATGGTTGAAAGATCAGTAAGATAGATATTAGACTGTCAACTTGTTCTTATATCCAGCAATAGAGTGTAAATTGAAAGAAGTAGCTTTTAAAAGAAGAAAACCTCCTTACCACTGGGTGGCTTCGGTCGTGGAGGGACATTTTTCTTCGGTGGTAACGCTGGCGTGTCTGATTTGCTTTTAAAAGGGTCATCTGCAAATCCTGCCCCTCCAAAAGAGGAGGCAAAGGGGTCTGGAGCTACTGACTACATGAGGAAAAAGAAGAGAAAAGGGATGTAAGTACGCTATAGAATACCTGTGTTTTCATGAAGCTACAGGTTAAGTCAAGTAAAAGCATTAACTTCAAAACCTGAGGGCAGAGGTACAGAATTGTCAGTGGTGTAGGAGGCTAATGCCCAATGACAGAGGTATTAAGATTCCATTAACATTCAAAACACCTCATGTTCTTAATCATTTAAGTATTTCTAGAACTTTTAGTCCTAGCAAAAAAGCTGATGAGAAAATAAAAGGAAGTAAAACTCTACTTTTTACTATTTGGCAATGAACAGTCATACCACAGCCTGACCTTCACTCTGATAAACAGAACCTGGAAAAACACGGCACATTGCAGAAGGCATAACTTTATTCCAAGCTTTTCTGAAGTTACACAAAGGTATTTGACTTTTTAGCAAAACCTTAGGGAATATCCAAAAGCATGTGTTTAAATATTCCTATATTCAGACAGCTTATCTAAAGGACTCTCCTATTGATTAAGAAGCACAGAAGTATGCCACGCAGGGAAATTTATGGTTGTGAAATGAAGAAAGAGGAATTTTGTGAGCAAAGGTGAAAATCACAGTCAAACCTTTTCTAAAATTTCTACCTCAAGCCAGCCATGTCTATTGGTAAAGGCTGTTGCCATCTAGTGGAGAGCTAAACTCTTCTCCAAAATAGTAAAAGTTAGGGGAGAAAAAAAAACAACCAAGAAATGTAATTAGTCAAAGTAAAATGATAATTTATTTTATTTTTAACATTTACTCTACAGTGTTCAAGTGTTACTGTAGAACTAATGTAAGGAGTTGGGCACTGATGTTAACTGTAAATTCCAAAGTAACAGCAGACCATGATCCATTTCTTTCATGTGTCCTGAACCTTTTTCTTCATCTGCTATTTAAAATGAACAGAAATTGCACATTTAAAACATGGGAGAGATTGACTGTTAAGAGTGGAGTAAGGTTAGTTTACATACATTTAGTACTGTAGTGTTTCATTAAATAGTTGGACTCAATCTTAGAGCCCTTATCCAACCTTAATGATTTTATGGTAAGTTTAGAAACAAATCAGGATACTTACTATGAAGTAACCAAGATAAAAATTCCAGAAGTTAGACGAAGGATGGACACCGAAATATATTAATATCTGCAACAACTAACTCTTCTTACAAGTTAGAACTACAAGTTAATTTCTTTTCCTGATCTGGTATTTGCAAATATTTGTGAAAAGTTTATTTATCCCTACTGAATCTACCTCTCTTAGTAAGACTTTGCCATATCTGACATGACTGGAAAATTCTTTGCTATGTAACTGGTGAGGCTGATTTGAAAAAAAATGAACAAAACCAGATTGTAAGCTGAAAGGTTACAATCATCTCATACTCTCTAAAAAAGTGTCTGTTCAAACATTTTTAAAAGGACAGTTGCTTTCTTTTTAACCTTTACCTTTGACATCTGACTGAAGTCTGCAAATCCCTCACCACCACTAAAAGCACCACCTCCAAATGGATCCAGCGTTCCAAATGGATCTGGAACAGATATGCAGGAAAAAAAAGTTATTTTGAATAATACTTAAGAATTACAAGGAATGCTTGGTGGTGAAGCACAGAACTAGGCAGGTCATTAAAACACACCTGTATTTTGACCTACCATGAGATGTTAAAAGAGAATTCCACAAAACAACAGGTTTTCTACTAGTTGTTTGGAGGGAAAATACAAGAAATCAGTGACATATCTAGTGCTACAAAGACAGTCTTCATGAACTGTAACAAGACCATGACACTTTGCCAACGGTTCACAAGACTCTTTATTTTCAACTCTTATATTTGACTCTTCTTTCATAAAAAGATACCTCCTAATACACCTTCATGTGGAAATGTTTACTTCTTACCTGGACCTTTCGAAGAGATACTGGAAGATGTAAAAGGATCAGTGCTTTCAAAAGGGTCTGGCTAAATAAGAACAGATATACATAATTATTTTTCTGCTGCACTGTGCACTTACCTCTTCATGCCTATCAAAATTTCTTGCTTTAAGACAAATAGTTTCCAATTTCAGACCACTCCATTCAGCAGAGTAGGATAAAATCAACTGATTATATGAAATGTACATTATTAGTGCATTTGGCTACAGATAGCCATGAACACAACACCAGGTACCTACAAGTGAGAAGAGCATCCCACTGAAATACATGTGACATCAGTTACCAGGCCAAAATATGAAAATACACCCAGAAGTGTTCAGTCTTTAAGCAACAGAGACAGAATACTCGGGTCATGCATTTTTATTATTCAGAGAGTCTGTATACTGCTTCATTTTAAACACATGGCTTTTACAGTTGCTCTTCAGTTTGACAAGTTGGCTTTTATTTAAGTACAATCCTATACTGCAAGACAAACTAACTTCCCACTGACTGAAACTGGTCTTGGGTAGCAACACTCAATGAGTTCCGTAAGAGTGAGGAAAATACTAATAAAAACAAAACCAAGAAAATTCATACTCCCCCCCCAAACAAGCACACACATGTACATCAGGACAGCTTAGAATAGCAGCTATGGCTCTAACAAGCGTGTTCTGTGTAGTCCCTCCACTGTGCTGGCTCCAGCCTGCTGAGGGCTCAGGAATCCTTTAGCCAGAGCAGTTCCTCCGTCTCATTCACTATGTGACTGCACAAATCTATGAGATGGAGGGAATGGAGGGAATGAGTGGGTGCTGCTGGTTTGAAATTCCCAACAGAGAGAAAAAATATCCACCTAACAGTACCTTTATGGTGAATGTTCCATTATTATGGAACTAGAGAGAACACTGCTGATTGCCTTAACAATACATACTTATATTAAGAATCCAATTAATAATATTTCATCAGTTAGGAAAAAAGTATTTTGTATTATTTCACTCCTTTTAGCTTTCAGACAATAAGCCTGTCAATGGTAAAGAAATCTTATATTAAGTGTAGATTTAAAAATCACTGACCTTTGAGGGTAAAGTGGAGGTTTTTGTGAATGGATCTGAGGTAAATGGGTCACTCTTCACCTGTTTCTTGAAGAAATCCTCAGGGGCAGAACTATGAAAGGGGTCACTTTCCTTAAATGGGTCTCCTCCAAAGGGATCTAGAAGGAGCATGAAAAGGTAAACAGAATGTAGCACTAGTGTTCTTCTATGAAGAACATTCTATATTTGACCTCACACTCACTGATGTAATTTTTCTTACACAAACACACAGTGTTTTGGTAAATCTGACAGATTTCCAGACACCTTTCTACAGAGGGTGTTTACTAAGTTTGAACAAGTACGCATTTATATGTAGCTTTCAGACTTACTAAAGAGTTACACACTTCTCATTAAACATATTGATTCTGAATGCACACCCTGTCGTGTTTCCACGTTCCCACATGCAAACCAAAAATCTGAAGCCAGGGAAACCTTTATCCTTCCTTCATGTTTGGCTATGAATTGTTTATACCACACCTGTCCTGTCATTAAAAGGGGCTATTACCTGCTGCAGCAGATGGTTGTTCTGCAAAAGGATCATGCTGGAATGGGTCACCTATGCAGAAGAGAAAAACAATTTGTTTTATCTACTGTTTAGCAAGATGATAAGTTTGTTAAAATGTAATTTACTCAACAATTGGTCTTCAAGGTCTTAGATAAGTACTTGTCACTTACTGCCTTTGAAGGGGTCTGCTCCCTTAAATGGATCGGACTTGAAAGGATCTTCTGACTGGAATGGGTCTGCATGCAATTCTTGTGTATTACTGGTAAACATCAAGGCTTTATTCTTAAATGGATCATCCTAAAAATCAAAATGAGAAACATCACAGCAGCTTGTCATAATAAAAATGCCCAGTTACCCATTTAGCAGAAATTGTATGCTCTCTTGGTTCCTGTTTAACAGGAATATGTGACTTCTTTCTGAATTTGTGACTTCTAAGTAGAAGTAATTACACAGCAGAGGAAATGTGTACCCCAAGGCTATACAGAGCACCAAAAGATAACAGTACATATAGCAATTAAATGTTAAAGTGTTGCCCATATTAATATATTCAACTCTCAAATACTTAAATAACAAAACCAAACCCAACCCCAAACATCACACGATCAAAAAATTCTTCCCCTCTATTACAGCTCAGCTTCAGGTAAGACACTTATTTAAAAGGAAAGGATACATAAATAACCTGTGGACTACAAATATAACAAATTACTACTGAGTAGTCAGATACTAGATTGCTTGTTGTTAACTCATCTTAGAGCTTAAAGCTCCAAATACGCCATGATAAAGCACTTCATCCAAGAAGAGTCACCCCCAACATTTTCATGACAAGAAGTTTCTCAGCAGAGGCCAAATCTACGTTCATCAAGATGCAGAAAGTTATGAAAGCTCTTCATAACATTCATTTGCATGACATCCCTGGCTTGGATCTGGTTTGGTGGTATCTGATGAAGCCCCAGGTGCAGACAGCACCTGAACGGCAGAATTCCAAGGACAGTGAAAGCCCATTCCATCCCAACGTAAGGAACATCCAGAAACAACTACCCACTTACCCTGTCCCCAACACCAGAAAGAGACAGGATTTCTTTCATCCCTTTACAAGATGCAAATGAAAACATCCTAATTAATACTTCTCAGAACAGGGGGAGGGAGGTGGGGAGAGAAGGAAGAGGAAGGAAGAATTGAGAAACAGGAAAGTGGCACAATGGTTTAAAAAAATTGCTATGAACATCGACTGGTGTTTTCTGCCAGTAAGTGGCTCCTAGGTTTTGCAAGTAAGTGAAACATCTGGAAGTTTTCACTGGAAATTAAATATATTTATGCAATCCATGCAAGAACAGAAACTAAGCACTAAAGTGTTTTAAGACCTTTAAGTACATGTTTCTCAATGTACTGTTATTTTTTACCTACACTGTTCTTTTGAGCAGTTTGTTTTTACAGAGCAAGTGTAAACTACTGCATAAAGGCAGCAATGCCTGGTAAATACTTACTACCACATTATATATTTAACTTCATACTAAACCCATAGCAAATACTGTGCTTACAAGGGTTAACATGTTTCCATGATGAGGAAGGGTCATATAGATGTGCAAGCAGAATCAAGTAAGTATGCAACTTTTATCTTGTCTTATTCAAGACAAGAAATAGGCTTAAAAAACTAAAGAAAGTTCTTGTGATTTAGAGGATTATTTAATACACAAATTAACATTAATGAAAAATGTTTAAGAACTTTAAAGATTTCATAAATTTGGGGAAAATGCTGATTAAATAAAAACAATAAATGAGAAAGATGATGCTGGAATTATTTAAGCAAAAGAGAACTATACTTTTGGAAAGGGAACATGAGGTATGTAATAAATATAGCTCACTGTAAAGCAGAAATTTGTAGAGCTTAATTTGTAGAGCTTAATTTGTAGAGAAATAAGAAGGAAATATATGACAAAGGGAAATTTACAGCAAGAGAAGATTTCACCTTGGTAAATTGGACAACATGCAAGAAAAAACAAAACACCTGAGCTGGAGACAAAACCCCACTTCTGTCCTGAGACTGAACATGTGACAGGTTACAAATCCACAAGACCATAGACCAACTAAACAATATTTCAGATTAGGTGCAAGTCAGAAGCTTAATTAGTGTAAAATATACTAAACAACAGTATTTTTTTTACCAAAGCTCGATAATTGCTTCTTTCTGTCTGCCCAAGGCCTTCACTCATGTCTGCTAAATTTGTCAGACTTCCACCATGAATCCCATTGAGAGCTTCATTATATTCTTCAATGCTCTTACTCACGTCCTGATGGCCCTCTTGCAGCTGAGAGAGTTTACTTCTTGCCTGAGAAGGAAAAAGGCTTTAGCATATTACACACTCAAAAAACATTGTGATCCTTATATTCTCCTTAAACACTGGTGCCTAACAGTTACATTTTATCCCCACCAGAACTGAATGCTCCCTGACTCAAACCAGGAATTAACCTACTGGACACCAGTCAAGAAGGCTTATTTCACGAACCAGGACTTTTTCCTCTGCTGAAAAAAAATTTTTCAACTCAGCATTTCAAGAAGCAAAGAATTGTATAAGGTACAATGAATACCTGGTTTATTTCTTCCTGGGTTGATTTTAAAGATTTGATTATTGTTTCAAGCTGCACTTTTCCAGCCTGGATACTCTGCTCTAGCTGAGTCTCTTCTTGCTGGAGGCGATTCAGCTCTGCTTTTGCTCTATTAAGGTCATCTTCCTGTAATTTTAAATCTGATTCCTGAGACTGAATCTGCATTTTTAGCGATGAAATCTGAAACAACACAGTAGAAAACTCAGAGTGAAATTTGGAATAAATGAGACTTATTAAATTGTGAATACATAATAAGTAATAGAAAGTGGTAAAGCAACCTATCAACTACTAAGGAAAATATTTAGAACTTAATATTAAGAAACGCATGCTGCTTCTGCTGTTACACAAAATCCTTGATAAAAGCACATTCAATAAAATCAAGAAATACTATTTTAAATCAGATAAATACCCCACTACTTATAAAGGCAATCAAAAGCTGTTTCCTAGATGTTCACCTTCAGAACTTGGTTCCATTCAAACATTTATCAAGTAGTTTAAGGTTGATTTTTAACTCTGTTAAGAGTCAAAATTACAGAGTTGTTTATAAACCTCCTTATACACTTTCTTATGTGACATCCTTACACACTAAGTTTCTACCTTAAGGTAACATTCTATTTCCATTAGCAATTGCATCCACCTGAAAACTCAATCCTGATGACACTGAGAGTGATTAAAACCAGCACCACTGCCATGGACTGTCTCATGGGTTAGGACTACTGATTTTAAACTGCTCTATTAGGCTGAGTAAATGTTTCAGAATGTCCTCAGAACAACAACAATTCCTGTAGAAAGGGACCCCTGGAGATCATTGGGTTCAACCTTTCATCTATGATGATTATGAAAGGTATTAAGGAGAGCAAAATCCTTTCTTGGACCTCTGTATTTTTGTGGGAATTGCTATTAAAAGAAAAACGAAAAAAAGAAAAAAAGTTTATTTCTTAAAAAAATAGAATTTCCCTCAACAGAAGACATGTTATTCTTGAGCAGGTCCAGGATTAACATACTTACCACCTGTGTTTCTTCCTGGCATTTCTGCCTTACATCATTCAGCATATCTTTCAGTTTGGCTTTCTGCTGGTCCATCTCATCCAGGCGGTCTTGTGCATCTTGTTTTTGTGCCTCCAGCTCTTGCAAGTTACTTGTTTCCCTATCTAAATCATTTTGCAGTTCCTGAAGAAAATTCCACAACTTGTAACTCACATTTAGCTGTTGTCTTAAGGAAAGATCAGCCACAGACAAAGAACTTAACAACAGTCAGAGTATTTTCTACATATAAGCTTATCATATAAGCTACATTCTGCACTGGCCTGTTCTGTTTCTGCAGGAGCTTGTGCAAGACATCAGGAAATAAATCACTGCTCACAAGAAGGAAGAGGGGCTGTGACACAGAGCACATGGTATTGAGTTATCCTAATTATCAAAACTAATACTCTCTAAACAATGATTTCCTAAATTAAAGTGTTAGTAAAACGCTAACAAAAAGACATTTTAAACTGTTCGCATATAATATGCTTATATTAGCCAGCTTCAGATGAAAACATTTCTGATTGAGAACAGTAAAATACATTTTTTTCTGCCAGTTAGAGGAAAATCCCAAGAAAGAAAGAATTACAGAAAGAATGACAGAACAACAAAAGAAAAGCTAAATTGCAATATATTACTTAGATGAACATGAAAACTACCGATTATAAACAGAGTTTTTACCTGAACTTCATTGGTTTTCTGTCTGATTGATTCTTCCTTTTCCCTAATGTCCTGCTCCAGAGAATATTTTTCTCTGTCAGACAAACAAGAATGTTTATTTGTGATTAGTTAAATAATACAACACACATGCAAAAATCAACTGAATACTATTCTGGAAACACCACGCAGACAAAAATGCCAGCCTATATTCTCATGTATTCTTTAAAGGAGAACAGGTGCATATGTATCTATTATTCTTTGAAAAATACCATCTGTCCCCATCATCAATCTTCTGAAGTCACCTGACAGACCTGTAGGGCATCACTAGGAAATTCATCACCAATTACAGCAACAAATAACGACAAAACGACTAAAAGAAAATAAAAGTAACTGATACATCAGTACTATAGACTTGTTTTGTTATTCGACACCAAGATCTTGTTAACAGTCCACAACAATTACCTCTGCAGCTGTGCAATTTCTTGACTAATATCATCGAGTTCCTTCACCCCTGTAAATTCTCCTGATCCAACAGAACTTGCACTATCCTGTTAAGAATGAAACAATTTATTAAAATGTCAAGTTGTAACAGAAGCTCTTCCTTTAAAAAAGGCTGAGGACAGAGGTGGGATACAAAATCCTCATTATTTGCATTTACAAAATTCTATGAGAGACATCAAATTACTCTGTAACAAGCAAGGAACATGCCACACAATTCTACTCCTGAGACAGGAGAATTTTTAATGTGCCTGTTTAACAGACAGGACAGTTAAACACACAGCAATGAAATGACAGGCACAATGCCAACAAGGAAATTACAGACTATGGAAGAATTAAAATTCAAAACCTAACTCAGTTCTGCTATAGTCAATAGTAAAGTTTACAGGGGACTTAATGAAATTGGATTGTAATTCCAGTCTTCTAGAGCCCTGCCACAAATTAATGGCAATTTCTGCAATTATACCCCATTTCCTGTAGGTTGTTCCTACATTCATTCAAGTATAGGTAAGGGAAGATACAGAGGGTGTCCCCTGCCTTCTAGATAAGACAATCACTGTCAGAAGTTAAGGAAGGATGTCAGCATTACATATAAAACTGGTTGTTATAATAAAAGAGATTGCTCTGTGAATAAGAAAAAAACAAAAACAAAACACCGCAACTGAGCAAAAACTGCAGCGCTGAACTCACTGCTAGTATGACAAACCAGGAGACCTACAATTTTTACATAACATTTTAAAAAGAAGAAGGCAGAGTTTGCTCGTTTCACTCACTTTGAGACTGCTGTCATAACCACAGAAAGCTTGGCTTTATTAAATATTAAAGAACAATCAAGAAGCCAACCAACAAGCCAAGACCAGCGGAGCAAGATGTGATATATACAGTTTAAATAATTTAATTAAGTCCTCACTTTTGGGGATCGTTTTTTTGGTAATATGCCATTAAGTAATCACAAATAACAACAACAATACAGACTAAATCTTCAAGGTAGCAAATCAAAAATCTCTTCTATACTGTCAGGCCAGATACAGATTTGCTGGGAGATCTCTACTGAATGCTGGACAGGACAACAGCCAGGTGTTACCCAACATGACTATGAAATAAGTTAAAATGAGCTGCTGCACTGGTCAGGTTAAGAGCTGCTTAACGAAGCTCACAGTTGTACACAGTTTATTTTATCTTATGCTCAGCTAAACATATACTACATGGAAAAAAAACCCCTGCAATTAACTGAAAATAGCAGGAAGCTTAAAGCTCTCATGCCAAGATGTATTTACTGCTCACAGCTGCAGAGAACTAGTCCAGGAGTAATTTCAACACTACTGAGCTGCCTGTCCCAGGAACTTCCTGCCAGATCAATACATCTCCAGTTGTTGAAGGGAAGGAACATCACCAGGTTGGCAGCCAGTGCTGGGCACTTCACATTGCTGTGACATTGTCATCACATCAAGAGCAAGGGGCACAGAACTCAAGAGCAGAGACAGGCAAAGGTGTAGAAATAAAAACTTTTTTGAAGTTACAAAAAGCATGCATTAGAAATGTGCATTCCTTTGGACAGTGCAATTACTCACACGCCGCATTTCTGTTAGTGCTGAGAACTCAGTTCCTACAGGGGTCAAGTAACCTGACAGAGTCTATAGGAAAAGGATATAGGAAAAACCTTAAGAGGATAACAGCAACAGCAATAATTAAAATAATATTTAGAGTTCCAAAGCTTTTCGTTAGGGAAAGCAAATAAAAGTAAAGAAAAACACAATATAATTTATAGAAGAGGTGAATATAGTGATATGACAGACATACTTCTTCAATTCAGTTTCAGAAATGCATTGAATATGCAGTCAAGGAAAGGAACAAAACAGGGTCAGCAAAGGATCAGATGCTCCAGTAAAGTGGTATTAGCAGTGATGGACACAGGACTGTGGACTGCCATGCAAGAAAGGATGAATCCCAGAAACTAGAAGTCATGACTGCTCATTTAGCCATTTAAAAATTTTATGTTTCCACAGGAGGAATTTGGTGTTGATCACAGTCAGGGACAGGCTGCTCAACCAGCTTTTAATATTTGGTGTTACGAGTTCCCTGACTCAACCTTCTGTATGACAAAGGATTATTTTTTATGCTAGTTTTTTCCAGCAATATTACTCCTTGGTTTATGGAATATTTTACTGCATTTCTCTTTACTTAATGTCTTGGTTGTTAAAAAATTAGTTATATCTTCAAATGTTAGAAGAATTTTGTAAGAGGAGATAAGAAAAAATATTGGCAATTCTTTACCATTATACTAAAAAAACCCATACAAAATTTATACTCAAAGCCCCTTACTTTTAAAGCATGTAAGTTCAATGTTGCCTACAACAATTCGCTGACTTACCTGGATAGGTGTGTTCCTGTCTGTGGGAGGGATCATATCTGGAGGTAACACTTGTGGAGGATCAATCCCTTTACTGACCTTCTGCTGAATGAGATACATGGCAAGTGCAAACTGGTCTTTGCTCAGCTTTCCCATCTGTCTTGTGTCTGCCAAAGCCCTAATAAACAATAGATCATACTAACAAAAAAGAAAATCTTATTTCTGCTTTACCAAAAAAGCCTGATTACATATGCATATATGTAATTTCTTTTTGGTTCATCCCCAAAGAGCTTACTTATTCTAGTTAGATTTCCATAAACAGTGTAGTATTTTATTACACATATTTAACTCAATAGAGTAGTGTTAGTCTGAGAAAATACTTAGAGCACTAGAACTTCAAAAGACAGTCACAATTCACAGACTGATCTATTGCCCCTACCCCCAGAAAAGCAAAGGGAGTATTTATTTCTCCCTTAATTTTCCATATAGCACACATATTGCAGTATGTGGACAAGTAAAAGAAGTTGTGTTTTTTTGTTTGCTTCTGTCATTTTTTAATGTTACAATCACACTCTGAATGTGAGTTCCCAGATCAGCAAGTTACAAAAAAAACATCTGGTACGGAACTCTTACCATATATGTGCTAGGAGATTCTGAGACAGACCTGAATGCATAAAAATGTCCTTTACTTCTTGGCCACTCACAAACCCATCCATGTCTGTGTCTGTTTTTAAAAAAATTTCATCGTATCGCACTTTTTCAGACATTGGTACCACCCAACTCACAGCTGGCTGCAAAAAAAAAGGGCGGTATTTCAAAAGAAGAGAAACAGTCTTTATGAACACACTGAGTATATACAACATTATCCAGAGCTGATGTGCTGAACATCTTGCATACTCCAGTCTGCCTGGCAGGTAAGTATTTTCACTGCATGTTTTAACTTCACACTTTTTATCTGAATAAAAACACTGATAAACAGCTATTCATCAGTTGAAAAGCATTAATTCTTTGCAAATACAGACCCAACTAGGCATAAAAAGTCCTCCTGCTAATAGCAGGAGATTCAGAAGTAGATTAATGATTTCTTTGGTGTTAAAGCAGATACACAAACAAACCCTTTCAATGGTTTCACTTTCTACATAAAGTGGAATTTCCCCCTAAGATCTGCCACCTTGTGGGCACTGATTACATTCACCTTATGTTCTTCCAAGTCTTACCATTCTCATTTCACCCTCTCCACCCAAATCACCCAAACACAAGTGCTCATACGAGGCAGAAATCAAAAAGTAGAATTATTTTTCCTACAGCTTACGAATATACAAAACTACAAAAACAAGAAAGAAAGATTTGTACCTGTGCTTGTTTGATACTGTGCTTGGGAGATAAGCTCCCTGTGCTATTCAGACTGTTGACACTGCCATGGGATGGTGTGGAACGGAGGCTGTCTTTCGGTGGAGGACTTGCAGGGAGAACAGGAACTGCACCAGGAAAGACCGGTGTCTTCTTTCTTTTAGAAGGTGGTATGAGAGAAGGGGGCAATTGTGAAGGAACTGACTCTTTCTCAAGAGCTCTATAAACCAAATGCATTGCCTGCAAAGGCAAAAAGGTCAGATAACATGCACAATTATTAGAAAAAGCAACAAGATCTTCCTGTGTCAGACATTTACATATTAGTAAAACAAAGACAGTAAGACTAGAGATGTAAACCAGACCAATTAATTTTGAATGTAATTCCAACAAGTTTAATCTTGACACAGGCAAGAGTCAGTAGATGGATTTGAGGAAGGTGATCCAATAGCTCCATGTGAACAACTTAGGTTAGAATAGTCGACTGTTAGCACAGAAAGCTGCAAAGCTCTTGAGAAAGAAATGAGCTATTTGCTTTGACAGACTGACTAGGCAGTGGATTGAGAATTTAAAGCAACCTACCACAGCAAATTCATCCTTGTCCAGGTGACCATCTTTATCAATATCACTGAGATCCCAGACCTATAGCAATTAAGATTAAAAAACGATTTGCAGACCAATTTACATTTTATGTATTCATCGTATTAACATGCCCTCTTAAGACTCCTCATAGATTTTGGTGAAGATCATATTAGTTATATTACCTATCTAAACATTCTCTGATGAAACAGACTGGATTAGAGCTATCTGGCAACATGAATCAACACTGGTTCTAACAAATTCTGACAACAACACAGGCAAGTTTTTCATCTTTCTACGATGCAATTAGAGTCATCAAGCTAAGTAAAAGCATTCAGTGGTGGCTTTCCAAACTGCCCAGAGGGTGTCAGCTACCAGACCATTCAAACTCCTCCTACGAAAGTTCAATAAAAAGGTCAATACATCTCTATTTCCTATTCCATTCCTAGATGATCAGAGCTTTCTACTAAAAACTATGTGCAGCTCCCTCTGGCTCCACTGAATTTCCTGTTGGGGAGAATTTAAGCATTTACCAGCAGAATTTATGCATTTTAGTTCATTATTAGGTCAGGCACAGTCAATGAAACTTGCAGAAGATTTAGAGAGATACAAAACTTAGTGAACTCCAACATAGCGCTGTTTCATCATCAATATGACCTGGAGACAGTAGAGTGCACAAAAGGCCAAGACTTGAGGCTCAATTGTGAGAACTCTGCTTTATCACCGGACCCTTGACAAATTTAAGCTCCTTGATTAGTCCTCTGTCCACTTCCTCAGTGCCTTATCTTGTCCACAAACTTTTCTGGTGGAGGCAAAAGCTTCCTGAATTTCTATTGTGACAATAACAAGATAAAATCCAAAGCCTCCCAAGACTTCACAATATTCAAGTACAGAATTAAAACAAATCATACTTAGATTTTGTAGATAATACAGTGCAAGAGGCACTTTTTCCTGAAGAGAAAAATACGTAACACAGATAGAGCTCTTAAGAATGTACTGATTCTCAGAAATATCAACATGCAAAGCATTAAAGAATGTGTTTTTAATGAAGGTAGAAAAATACTTTAAGGTCTGCTTCCCTTGCAAATATACAATGGATGCACTAAACTTAGACCTTGGGAGTATTCATAAATACACATGAAAGAAAAACCAGCTTGACAATTTGTACTACAAATATAGGAGGACATTTTAAGGTATTCTCCTGTACAAACGGGATAGATTTAATGGTATGTCTAATAACTCATATTTGTAAAAATGACAAAACAGCAGAATCTAATGTTATAACAGCTATTATAGTTCAGGAAAGCTTTTTCTTGTTTTCAAACAGCCAAAATCAAATTTCCAGCTCTTAAATGAACAGAAGGATAATGAAGCCAATCTACTCTAGGGCCGAAATTACTACTCTTATTTCTGAGTGGAGGACTTCAGAGTCTTAATGTTCCTGCTTTTTAGCATGCACACAATGCAAAATCTCAGCCAAAACCTGATCTCTGTTGCTAAATTACATTTTTAACATTGCAACTACAAGAAGCTAAATAGAGACTAGCTAAATCTAAACAACTTACTTACCCTTCCGAGGATATCAAGAGGTAGCTTTGAATTCATCAGTACTGGTTTTACTTTGTCTCCTGAAAGTAAACCATTTACTGGCAAAAGGCTTTCAAAAATACCATCAAACTTTGCTTTTTCTTCCACCTAGTTGGTAAGAAATAGTCTGAATAAGTAAAAAAGTGTCTCTGTGTGAGTAATGAATGAGATCTTGCAAGAAATTAAGACTGGTCAATAATTTACTCATCCTAAACTTTGACGCTTTCTTGCAAGTACCACTGTACTGTATTTAAATGTAAACCCACAGAGAAAGCTTTGAAATTAAGCTCCTAAATCTAAGGTTAAGATAGCTGAGAGACTATGCCATGCAGCAGACAAGGTGTGCTTCTCTTTTAAAGTAACTTTGATAAACTCTATAGAACCAAAATTTATTATTCCCACTTCAAAGTACATATAACTGCATGGTTTTTTATTAAATTTCTACCTTTTGGAAATGTTTGTAGTTGAAAATTACCTAAACATAAATATCCCCACATATGCATCCAAAGTTATTTTTTCCAAATGATATATATTGCTTGTATCATTGATTACCAATCAGAATATAGGAACTCATCCTTTAAATTAATAGTTCAGACTGGATGCGGTGAAATAATTTGCTGTTCCCAGTGGGGTTCCTTTATACAAACGAAGTGCCTAATTGTAGAATTCTGGAAGAAATCCAAGCAGAAGATTTAAATTCATTGTCTTAAAAACATCACACCAGTGGTTGTCAAAGGTTTGTTTAATACTTATTGCCTATCTAAAACTACACCTTGGTGTTCTCTATTGTGCACAGGTCTGCACAGAAAGGGAGGATTTCTGAAATGGGAAATTCATTTGATACAAAATTCTCTCACTGGGAAACTTACACACAAGAAAAATATTTACTTCTAAAAAATGGATGGAATGTGTTCTCTTTTACACTTACCCTAACAGCCCAGTGAGTCTCTGTTGAGGGTGGTGTGACCAGCAAAGGACTGCTAGTGTCACGCTAAAAATTAGAAATTTTTTTTATTTTTTTTAATATATATATATAAATAAATAAAAT
>WBMY01011347.1:455616-480012 GCA_013397315.1 Donacobius atricapilla
CTGTCTCTAATACTTACTAATTACATTAAGCTTGAGATAGTTATAGACATGAAGCTTAACTGCATTGAGGAAAATAGGCTGCACATGTGCCTAAATAAAAGTCACACGCATTTTATAGCACTACAGTACTTGGGTAAGGACATTCAGTAGAAGCATTTGGTATCCAAACACAGAACCAAACACAATCCAAACACAAGCCAAAGAGGGTCTCCAGTAGCTACTGCAGGGCAAAGCTGCAGAAGTGCCTTTTAAGACTCATTCCTGTTGACCCAAAATAATCTTTTTTCTTTCCTTTTTTTTTTTCATAAATTCAGAGTTTAGCCACATCAGCTTCCTGACCAAGCTGACAAGACTTAAACACACATTGGTTTTGCAATCCTGGAAGGGGCCGGTTTCTTGTCACTCAGCATTACAAGACTGTGGCAGCCCTGGCTGCTGTGTCCTAAGGAACTATTTGACAGCAGCCTGAAGCCCCAGAACCATGACATTTATGAAACAGAAGATTATTCCAATGTTCCAGCTGAAGCCTTAGTTCTCACAAAACACATACCTGCATTTAAGTGGATATTACTTACAAATTTAGGAGGTGGCACAGTCAAATTCAGACTGCTCAGATTTACATCGTGGCCATTCTGTGCACACGCTACAAGGCGCAACGCAACATAGAAACCCTACAAACAATTGTGTTGTCTATTAAAAACCAGTTTAAATCACAAAAAATAACCCACTTACAATTTTTACTAACACTGTACATGTGCAACTCAGTAAAAAGAAACCCCAGATGTACAGCTCCATAATGACAAGTACCCCTTTGCTTTTAAGGATGAGTCAGGAAAAATTTTACAATAACTGGAAACAAAGAGGAGAAAATTGGAAGTTAGTTTTCATGAAGAACTCTCTCCTAATTAAAATTCAACAATTTCTCTTAAAAATTAGCAATGTTTTGAAAAAGTTTACTCGTACCTACAAGTAACTTGCTATTTGATATTCCAAGCCATTTTTTGTAAAAATGCTAGATTTTTTCATGCACAAAAGGCTTCTAAAATCAAATTACACTTTTCATTTGTGACTCAATGACTGTGTACCTATACAGTATGCACCCCGATTATTTACAAAACAAAAAAGATACAGAAAATTAGAACCAAAGTTCTCCTGCAGCCTCACTGAGTAATACACTTGGATATGAGCAATGGTGGGGAAAAAACTCATCTTGTAAAAAAACCTCAACCCTGAAAAATATAAAGATAACTACTAGTGGTACCAGGGCTTGATCGAAACAAGGTTAATCTGGGAAAGGTAATAGAGGAAGCCTACATGAACATTTCATTTACCTGTTTATCTAAGTATCCTTTACCCTCTGGGTCAGCCAAATCCCATATCTGTGGACATACAAAAAAAAGCTGTGAGTTTCAAAGAAAAGTTAGCTCAACAGTTCCTACTATACGTCTTCCTAAAGTGTTCATTCAGCTTTCAAGTAATGACATACAATGTTACTGAATTGCCGAGTTAACGACAAAAATGTTACACAAAAGACAAATTTTCTTTTTAAATGTTTCCTTTCACTTAAAAGAAGTGTACAGACAATTACTGCATTATCCAATTCTATCAACTTACTTTTCCAAGGATGATATCAGAGAGACCAGATTTTTTAAGAAACAGAGCAGCTTCACTTGCTCCAACTCTCCCTGTGTATGTTGGATCTACCTGATGGAGAAAAATTAACATTTAATTGAAACATAACTGCAGTGAAAGCAGATTTAAGAAATGAAACGTCTCTCGCCTCTAGGTCAAAAGGAGTTACAAAAACTGCGTGACCACTCAGAATTCACACAGTTTTAGCACTGCAATGGGGAAAAGAAAGAAAAGGAAATCTTGAGGAAGAAGAAACTGCACTTGATTTTTACTTTTTTAAGAACATACCTGTTTATAGTATGTTTCATATATTGGATTCCCAGTAGAAAACTGGAACACAAGTAAGAAAACAGAATAAACACAATCAGAATTGACAGGAAAAGAACCATACAGCACATTGTGTGTTCATTTTAGCGAAAATCTAAAATAGTGTGTTAATTTGATGTGTTACAAACTGGACACTTGAAATTTAAGTGGGGAAAACAGTGATCCACCAAGACCACAGGTTACTGTCATCTCTTAAAACTTCTCATTAATCAGGATTCCTACCTCTCCTCACACTTTTACTTAATGACACTACACAGGGATAAGGTTTTGACAAATAGATTTGAATTATTTGTTGAATTATTTCAGATGTCAGTATAAGACGTACCGATAACAAAGGCTCAGCTTCCAACATAATGCTGACCTGACTACCTCCTGCACTGTATACATCCCTGCAGAATATTTTCAGCAGACAATTATACACACACACACACACACAGAGCCCTGTGCCTGTGTTAACACATTTACACATTTTCAGGACTAGGATCTTAAACTGAAACAGAGTAAACAAAACCAAAAAACAACAACAACAAAAAACCCAAAACAAAAACACACCAAAAAAACCCACCACCAACAACAAGACAAAAACCAAAACAAACAAACAAATTATAGAACACGTGGCAAGTTAACAACTCTCACAACTCCCTGACGACGCTTTTGGAGGATTTCAACTTGGTGTAATCACTGCATTACACTAGCACTGCAGACCCAAGGGAAGCCCTGCCTTCTCACTGTACTAAACAAGCAGATCCCAGCCCCTTTTGCTGACATTCCAAGCAGATGGGAACGGGAATGCCAAAAGATGCAGAAGCCCCAAAACCTATCTTGTCATGCGCCTCTTACAGTTGCCACGTGATTTCTAGCCCTGCGCAGGTTATCCCTCCACACTGTTCTCCTCAGCCTCAATGCCAACAGCAAAACCCATCCTGTCAAAAACAGGTCAGTCCTCAGACCATTCAGAGGCCTTAAAAAGAAAGCAACAAAACAACCCAACAAAGAGTTTAAGGAGTGAGATGCAAAGATATCACAAAATCTGCTTGGGACAACCACTTTCCACCTCCAGGACAGCAAACACCTGAAAAGGATTATTTCACACTAATCACATATTCCTATATCCCCTCCCAAATGTCACCTCCTTCCTTGCCATCCTCATGGATTTCCAGATGTTTTGCCTACTCTGAGAGGAAGGAAGGCAGGAACATGATGAAAGAAAAGACCAATCAAGAACATGAAAATTTTATTTTACGCCAAGAGAACCTTTTTGTGAGTTTACAATAAACATGCTAAATCTTCATTTAAGGCGCTATCCATAATAACTATGTTCTCTGAATGGAGCACAAGCAAACACTGACTCTCTGAAGATTACAGCTCTATTTGACTAGAAAAATCCTGATTTTCACAACAGTTTCCTAAGCGTTTTAAATGTACTTCATTTATATCCATCAACAAAATAAGCTGCCGCATTTTCCAACTTCAGCACCCTCTGGAAGCTCTTGCTCTTCTGGATGGCGGACAGGATTTCAAGAAGGATGCTGCAAACGTAACTCATAAATCTGACTATTCTTTGTGCTGGCATGTAAATGATTGGCACATACAAGCATTGCGTTCCTGTCCAAGCAGGAAACACATCATTCAGAGAAAAGATGGAATAGGAAATAGCCTGTTCCACTCTGAATAAAACCCAGCATGTTTTCAGCCAACTATCACCAAACTATGCAGCTCTTGTTTATTAGAAAGCTCAGACAAGAGAGTCAACCACCAACTACAAGCTCCTCTAACTGATGCGGTGAGTGACCTAGAGCATGCAGAGACTGGATTTGTACCAAGATACCGAGCAAATTGCTCCAGCAGCAGGACTGAACAATCTCATCCCACCACCAGACATTCCTGTCACCCTCATTTGATATTGTCAGCCATGACGTGAAGCTGACTTACCTGGCAGAGGTGGCAGGAAGCCAGGGTGATGTGCTTCAATGCTGTGAAATCTCTTCTACAGCAAATTACTCACCCAAAACACTGCTGGAAAGCACTTCAGGATCAATTCTCTACTTGCGGAATTTTACAAAGATTCTCTGACCGATTTACCTAAATGACTGCACCTCTGTGATGAAGCAGACCAGACAATATGGGCTTAAGTGATAAAAATAGCACAGCTCTCTATCTGCCCATCACCACGTGTGATGCATCACCATCATTCACAAGAGGATTCTGTAATTTGGTGACATCTACTGATGAAGGACCAATCCAGGACTGTCAACACCGGCAGAGACAAAAATTTTGAAGAGCGCACAGTTGACAACATCAAAGCATAACCTGTTAGAGAGGCTGAATTTGACTAACAGTTTATCCACCCCCTGGTTCCTGTGCCTGTTCTATACTCCCCAAAACATCACCTCTGACCAATGCTTTAGACCATCTCCCAAACAGACCCTTTGGAGCCCTAGCGCCTTGCTGTTTAATCTCCAAGTTGATTTCCTGTTCAGAAGTTCAAGTCTTGAGCCTGCACACTCACAGCAGATCTGTACACTGTGTTTGTGGTATGCAGTGCACACTCATGGCTACTGCTCCAAGTCCCGTAGTGCAGGTCTGGGAAAAAGGAAGGAGTAAGAGCCTGCCACCGGAACAATTAATACAGCCAGTTCCCTTTCCTGAGGTCATCTTGGTGTCACGAAGAGCTCCGGATCACATTAATTATTTTAAATAAAATTATTATTATGATAAATGATAAAATATGGACAAATATTTTAAGCTGCTTGAATTACCTATGCTGTTTGCAACTCTTAATATGTTGGTATCAATAGTCTTATTTTATATCTTTCTGAGTGGACATGCCTCAACATTATAGCACATGTACCCTCTCCTATTCTGTCTAATTCCATTTCTGGCATTTACTCTAATTAACACCTATCTCCTTAGTAATCACACAACTGAGGCTACTGAAAGAGGATGTTTATTACTTTAAAGGCAATTCTGTTCACTGCCCCAATTACAGCTAGATTACTCTTGACAGTTCAATATAGGAAAACAAGTTTTAGAACTACAATGCTTCCACTGAATTAGTTGGAAAAGACTATAAAAATAACTGATATGTTTACAGAATGTGGTCCTTTATCTCCCTAAACATAACATTTACTATCAAAAGGAATACCATTGATGCCAGTCTCTCAAAGATCAACAAGAATTTAAACAACAGAGAAACTGGATTTCTAGAGTAAACATTTGATAATTATTTGATTTTTACCAACGTACTATAGAAGTTTCACAACTACAAACTCTTTCACGTCCAGAGTTTGACATACATATTTTGCACCACGTTAATCACTTGAAAATCTTTGATAACAGTTCGTATGCACGTGGATGTTTTCAGATGTTTCTGAATACGTTCACTTAATTAAACCGATGTTAATCAGGACTCCTGCTAAAAAGAAGCTAAACAGCAGTACGTGTTCTTAGTAAGACATGCAGCAAGTTATGTTATCCAAGCACCACGTAACTCCAAACAAGAGAGAAATTTTTACAGTACCGCAACTCAAAGATCATTATTAGAAGAAAATCGATATATTTAAATAATCTGAACTACTAATAGGAGTCATTCTGAATGTAGTGTAGAAAATAGTTTTAATTTCAAGACATTGATGGTAGTTGGGGTAGTGTTGCTTTTCTTTTGCTTTAAAGGAACTAAGTAAACTTGACTGTCTTCACAAGGCTATGCAAAATAATAAACAGTAGTCACACTGCTTAGGCTTGAATTATCTGGGTGAGAAATCAATCAAAAAACTTGTAACAACAGAAAACAACCCAGGGATTCCAAGCATTCAACCAGACCTGGGAACAGCCTCTCCCAAGGCTCAGGGATATGTGCCCTGTCCCCTGCCCTGCAGAAGCTCATCCTCCTCCTGACAGGCGAACACCTCCCGCTCATCCCTCAGCCCCTTCCCGCTGTGCCCGGCTACGGCCGCGCTCCTCACGCACCTCCTAAACACCCCACACAGTCACGACACCCTGTCACAACAGCTCAGCAGCTCCAGGCGGCATCAACACCGGTACGGACAGGAAAACGAGGTGACGTGCGGAGCACCAGCCCCTGCCTTCAAACCCCTGGCCCACGGGAATCCAGGCGGCTCGGGGTGGGGAAACGCCAGGAGACCCTCAGCCCCACCCCAGGGACGCAGCTCCAGGGCCTCCATGACGGGAGGGCTTCGGCGCAGCTTGCGGCTCCCCAGCAGCGCCCGCCCCGACCCGGAGGCGCCGCTCGCTGCCCTTGCCCTGCCCGTGTCCTGTTCCCCGCCGCGCCCGACCCTCATACCCCGCGGGCCGAGCCCCTCCCGGCACAGGGCCTGTACTCAGCGCCAGTCCCGGCCCGGCTGCATCCGCCTACGGTGCAACCCCGCTGCCGCTCCCCGCGCCCGCCCGGCCGCCGGGGCGGAGGGCCGCGCGTCCCCACGCAGCCCGGTACCTGCTGGCTTACGGGGATGNGCAATGAGTGACCGCGGCTTTATCGGGACCTGGCAGGCGCTCCCCGACGGCAGTTCCCGCTGCCCGCAGCGCTCCACGGAGTCACTGAATCGTTTAGAACAGAAGAGACCTCTTAGATCATTGCGTCCTTTGACTCAATAACCCTTTGACCTATCACCACCTTGTCAACCAGATCAGAGCACTGAATGTCACGTCCCGTCGCTCCTTAAACACCTCCAGGGATGGGGACTTCACCACCATCTCCCTGGCCAGTCACATAATCCCAAAACGAGTGAGGTTTGAATGGACCACAGTGGGCCACCAGGTCCCACGTCCCTGCTCCAGTACGGCCATCCCAGAGCACATGGCACAGGATTGTATCCACACAGTTGTATAATATCTCCAGTGAGGGATTGCAATCTGTTCCAGTGCTCGGTTACTGCGCGGTAAAGAAGTTCCTCATATTCCGGCGGAACTTCCTGGGCATCAGTTTCTGCCGGCTGCCTCTTGTCCCATTGCTGGGCCCCAGGAAGCAGAGCCCGGTCCATGCTCTGACCCCTCCCTGCAGTCACTGACAGACAGGGGTGAGGTTCTTTCTCAGCATCTTCTCTCAAGGCTGAACAGACCCAGCTCCCTCAGTGTTTCCTCGGCAGAGAGACGCTCCAGCCCTCGATCAACTTTGTAGCTCTAAACCGTGTCAAAGCAGCCTTCATCCAGTGAAGGTCCTTCCTCCCCAGTGAAGCTTCTTCTGGTCTAGGATCAAAGTTTCAGCATCAAATACACCAAAGTTAACAAGCCCCTGACTGCAGAGTATAAATCCTGAGCAGCAGCCTGACCGAGGCTGGATCACTGTGATCACATGAAAGTTAAATCAACAGGAATCCGTTTAGGGGGAAAAAAAGGTGCAGGACAACTGCCGTATTTCAGAGCTTTAAAATTTCTTCACCCCAGACTGTCACTGGAATTGTTTTACAGCTCTTGGGCAAACAGAAGCAGAAAAATTTGACCTCAGTCAGTCCACAGACTACAAAGTGGCACAGCTGACGTCGGAGTTGCTAGGGATCCCCCCACTTCCTTTCTCCTCACCACACAAAATCCTCTCAGCCAGTGTCCAGGGGTAAATGCAGAGCCATGGGCTCTGAAGTCTGCCTTCTTCTTTTTCCTAAATTTGTAGCACTGGTTCGTGGGGGAGGAAGGAAGTGCAGTGTGAAAAACGCCAATCACTTGTTTAAAAATTTTAGAAGTTTAATAAAATAATTATGGAAACAAAATAAAGATAAAACAATAGAAATTTCGGACAATCAGAGTTAGGATAATAAAAAGACAATAAAAACAAAACAAAACAAAACTACAGACGTCTGGGTGTCCTAAATTCCAATCAGCTAGGAACACACACTTGAAGACAAAGGATGGCCCTTAAAAGTAATAGCCTGTTGCATATTCATATGTGACGCATGAGTTCCTTGCCAGCTTGATTTTTTATCTGGTTTTTGTCAACTTCTTGTTGGCTCCACCAAGTCTGGAAGAAGGTGCCATGGTGTTTGTTTTTGCTTGATAAGGAAGTAGTAACTCTTGCTGTTATCGCTGTGCAAGGAATCATTCATGCTTTATGCTGGTTAGGAAAAAAGTATCATATAGCTTCTATTTTAACATTCTACTATAGCCTAAATTACACTGATTGATACAACATTATTAAAAAAAAATAACATTACTTTCAAACATAACACATATAGTATTCATTTTAATATTTGCGAAAAGCCAATCATATCATATGCATCTTTCACATGCAGAAAAGCAGAAGGACTTGAGAAAGGATTGAAGGAAATGACTGAAAAAGTTACAAGATTGAGGTACAAGACAGGTCAAACAAAAAATCAGGCGCATCATTAATTGCTTCCAATTAATTTCCCTCATTGCTTTAGGAAAAAAAAATTAAGACAGCATCCAGGCACTTTGTATGTCTATTTCAGAATTGTAAAGGGAAAAAAATCTGTCCAAATTAAAAATTTAAACTTCCTTTTAACTTATAAGATCAGATTTGTGGATGGACAGACTGCTGTCAGTCCTACACCACAATGGAGCTGTAATGTTCCAGCAGGAGATAAGGTGCATTGACTCAGTAAGCTCTGAAACTCTGACAGATGCACAATGGCTACAGGAGTTAAGCAGAGCTTAGCTCCTCCTTGGTTCCAAGTATATTGTGAAGCATTCTTTGCCCATTTGACATGCTGAACCCTTTATTGGAACATAAAAGTGCAATATTCCTTCAATAAAAATGAGCATTCATTTTACATTTAATATTAAAACATTAAAGTGTAGAACAGTTACAAACCTCATGCTTTATTACAGGTGGTTTCAATACATCATAGCAGTGTTAAGATACAGTTAATGAATAATCTCCAACTTTTTGAGAGACAATTTAACTGCGACAGTATTTTTTATAAAAATAACTGCAACCAGTCACAAAATCTAATGCTGCATCAAAAAAGCCTGTATTAAAACATCTCCATTGGAGCAGCTTTCCACAAGCTGTTAATACCACAATTCTTACATGATGTCAGCAGAAAAAATGGCGAACTTCTTTCAAATGAAAATTAAAGCTCTTCCATCTCAGTATCATTCCTTACTGTTCTGTCCCTTCCAGAGCCTTCTTTGTTCTCTAATCTTTTTCTTAAACTATTGCTCAAAGTATTTTTCCTCCATAGTCCTTTCTCTCTCCTGCTATTCCTCAGCTTGCTTTACATTCATTTCCTTTTCAGGACCATGGGATTCCAATTTCATTTTTATGCACCAACAGTTTCTCAATCAGATTAGACAAGCAGTTTTTAAAATGTGGAAATAAGGAATGAAAACACCAATGGGAATTTCATGTTCACTTCATTCCTCCCCATGTTCCATCTCCGAAGTCTTTTGTATAAAACTCAGCATCCTCTATCGAGAAATTGTAAAAAATTGTGCCGGCTTTCACTTTGGAAGGAAAACAGCAAAAAACCTCAGGAAGTCTGTTTTCTTAAGAGTCCTCAGATTACCCATCTGATTTGGTTTCCATTCCCCCTAAGATGAAGTACATGTTTGGAATACAGTCAGGCAAAGGAAGTGGCTCAAGGTGTTTCCCTAGCTAGTAAATTATCTATGAACTGTCTAGAGGAGTCTTCACCACAGTAGAATACCATTCTGTATTATTATTGTTCTTCATCCCAAAATTCAGGTCCTCAGCACTAGTTCCACCATGGGTTCAGGTTCATCCCAATCCTTTAAAAGACACAAGAAAATAAGAGAGTAAAACCAGGGCATAGTTCAACTATATTAAGAAGAAATTTAATAATCCACTAACACAGAATAAAGAGAGCAAATTACCTCAGGTTTGACACCATTTAGATCATAAATTCAGATTCAATCATCGCAGGCCGTGGGTTTCTTTGATCATTAATTTTCCTCACTGGTAAACAATCTAAATCATCTTGTGGGTTGCCAGATGCGTTTTGTAATCAATTTTTATTTCATAAGTCTGATCTGGCATTATAACCAAAATATATAATCGGTGTATATAGCTGTGTACATCTGTCAGACAGACATAGCAAGGGAAACATTTTAGGAACCTTAAAATCAAGTCTTAGGAACTGCCTTGCAGCAGAATAACACTAGAAATTCAAGAAAACTAACCGGGAAAAATAAAAAACTAGGCAAAATAAAAGTTATCCATGGCATCAGCTCAATAGCTGTATAATTGTATTACAAGTATATAATGATATTAGATACCTAATGCCAAATTTCACTGTGACACACGAAGTTTCACTTAGACCCTGAAAATGCCACACAAGTACAAAGGGCAGGTAATAGACTACAATATGTTGTTTCAGTGAGGGGTCTTAACGCAAATCCTGCCGAACAACTGGATTAATCCCCAACTCACTCCAATAATTAGCAAATCGCGGGCTTGCAAAACCCCTCATTTATTGACCCCGGTGCATGCTGGGGCTTGCAGTCGGGGCGCCCAGTGCCGACGGTTGTAAACCTGCTTGTGATTGGCTCGCGGCTCCGAAGGGGCGGGGTATCGGGGAGCCGCGCGCCCCGGGACGCGGCCGCGCACGGGCCTGGCCCAGAGGAGCCTTTGCCGCCCCGGGCCGGGCGGACGTGGCAGCGTGCTCTCCGACCCCGTCCGTCCTGCTCCTTTCAGCTCCGTCTCGTCTCGTCCCGGCCCCGGATGGCCGCGATCTCTCGGGCAGCCGCGGGCCGAGGGCAGGTGAGGCACCGGCGCCCTATCTCAGTCTGTACCTAGGCAGCCTCGGCCCGGGCCGGTATTTGCGTCCTGTGTGGGGAGGGATCTGTACAACCCCCTTCCTACGGCCCCGTGACAGAAGGGTGCAGTCAGGTAGTGACCGCTACCAGGGAGCCAGGGACAGGACGAGAGGACAGACTTAAGCTGTGCCAGGGAAGGTTTAGGTTGGACATCATAAACAATTTCTTCACAGAAAGGGTGGTCTTAACATTGGAAGGGGCTGCCCTGGAGTCACCGTCCCTGGAGAGGTTTAAGGAAAGACCGGGTGTGGCACTCAGTGCTTTGGTCTGGTTAACAACGTGGCAATCAGTCCCAGGTTGGACTCGATGATGTCAGGTATTTCCTAAGGTCAGTGACTGTGATTCTTGGCAGGGCCACAGCCATGTACCCCGCAGGATCAGCACCCGTCGTGACCTCATGGTGGTGGACACAGAGCTGGAGAACACTGGAAGAACTCCGTCCTACCACGGCAGGTTCCTGAAGGTGTACGATGGAAACGCTTGTGGGATCCAGCGGTGCCAGATGCCGGGAAGCACCGTGTGGGCCGGGAGCAGCCGCGTAGCCCAGAGCACTCTGGGCAGCACCTCCCATAGGCGGTTAAGCTCAGTCCTGGATAAAGTGGCACAACTAGAAAGCAAAATCATGGGTCAAAAAAAGCACCTGGAATTGCAGAACAATGACTCGGGCCTGAAGCCTTTGGCTGAGGAGTGCACCTCATCTGCCTCTGGGCATGAAGGTGGTGCCAGAGGCAAGAAGTATTGGAAGAATTACAGCACCACGAGTGGGAATGGGACCCGCAGGGACGTTTGTTCTGAGGAAGAGGAAAGCATCCAAAGCCCTAAAAAGAATGTTACAGTTAAACAACATCTTGATCTGGATAGTGATGAAGAGGAAATGAGAGAATTTATGGAGAGCTCTTTGGGGTGTTCCAGTGGAAATGGGAATCAGAAGGTTCTTGTAAATGATGCTCAGTGGTGTAGAAAGGTAATTACAAACTTCACTGGCGTATGTATTTTCATTAATGCTTTTATATAATTGTTTTAATCGGTTGATTGCTTTTTATTTAGATAACACCAGGAACTAAATTTTAAATTTACATTTGTGTCTTGCTCATGATAGGATTCAGGTTCCCATCTTAACATTTTAAAATTACTCTCTTTTACCCACAATGATTTGTTCTCCCTTCAGCAATCTACACATAACAATGAAGTAACACATAAATCTCTTTTTCATGTTCTTCAAAAAGAGCAAGACTCCAGTTCCATCAGGAAGGGCTCCTCCACCACCTAAGGAAGTTTCACCAGCAGAGTTACCTAAAGCATCTTCTTTTCACAACAAAGATTCAGAGAAAAGTCTGTTTGGTAGGGTTAGTTCACCAGCACCTTCACCTGCCAGCAGAAACCTGTCAGGACATACCATGAGATCTCGATTGCTGTCGTCTTCCATGAAAGGCAACACTGTAAAGACTGCTCTGCCTAAAGCAGGCTACACCAAGCAAAGGCAAGAATCCATTGAAAGTGACAGAAGTGAAATAAAGTCATTAGATGAATTATTTTCTAAAGGAGCTGATGCAGAAGAACCAACCAGCAGCAGCTTGAAGTGTAAGTTTTGTAAAATACTATCTCAGTAGACTCAGTATGAATTGTATTGATAATCTTCTCATAAATTCTCTTAATAAACATGGGGAAAATAGTCACTTCAAAAGGATTCATTGGTGAAATTTTACATAAACCAAGGCCTGATCAAAGTAATCTGTTGATTTGTTTCTTTTTTCTAGTGTAATAGGTTTGTATTTTTCTTAGCATTTGACTTAATGGGTTCAGATTAATGATGCTTCCCTGGGTGACATTATGGTGTCAAAACAATTAGAACATTTAGAGTAGTTTTCATGTATCAGTGGCACAATGTACCAATGGGTCAGAGTGAAAACCACTGGAAATGAGGCGCAGCAAAAATCTCTTGAACTTCAGGAGCATCAGCAGATCAAAGGAGGAAGTTTTAGGAGTTTCTACGAAGTTAAAGAATCAATGACTGATTGCTATTACTTTTTAATACTAAACTAGGAAGGTGGTACTGATTTTTTTTTTCACTTTCTTCACTTACAGGAAACTGTACTGTAATTTTTATGCAAATTATCATGTGTAGGTGTCATTTGTTTGCAGACTTCAAACTGAATATCCTGACCCTTGATGATTTGGCACCAGATACTACCAGTAAGGCAGCAGAACTAAAGCAGAAAGTAAGCAGAAGTTTCCCACTAGCATGTATTCCCAGTCTGCCTTTGTTTGGTGGAGTGTGGAGGTTCTAAAATAAATACTTTTACAGGGAAAAGACATTCGGTTTACTCAAGAATCAAACAAATATGTGAAAAAAGATACATTGCTAGTGGAAGAGGACCAGACTGCTCTTAAAATGACCAATGCAGTAACTAGTGTGAGTGATTCTTCTGAAGAGGTTGTTGAAAAATGTGTCTCTGAAGCTGAAATCTCTGAACATTTAAGTGGAGTTTCCTCAGATTTCCCTCCACACAAACAGGATTATCTTAGTCAGAATGAAAGAACTCTTAATTCAGAATATTCTGAAGACTTTGAAGGGTCTCTGTCTACAACAGACAGGGAATCTGTAGAGGGACATGCTGGGAGCTGCACGTGTTCTGGAACACACTCATCTCCAGCGTCATCCCGGTTGGTCACCCCAGAGCAGCACAGCCGGCGGCACCAAGTGACAGTCACAGAAGCCGCGGTTCAGACAGCAGAGCCTCCATTCACCTACTGCTGGGCAAAGGGTGAGTTCAGCAGTTACTGCCCCAGCCAGGCAAGTTTTACACTTTATATATGCCAGCCCAGTCCGTCTTGATAGACCAGTGCAGGCTTCCCCTCACAGGTGCTAAATAAAAAATTTTCTAAAGCCCAACACTTTAATCTGCTGTCCACAGAAAAGACTGGTACTGAGTATCATAATAAGAAATGTTTTTTGCTTAAAAATACTCCCCATAGGACCTGAGGCTGGATAAGCAAGTGTTAGCGACAGAGCTCACAACAGCACGAATAGTACTCTCAAATGAAATTCAATATTCTGATATCTTTACTATCATAAGTAATAGCATTGTAGTGTTACTAAAGTGTTTGCTCACAGAGAGTTCTTTTGCATTGTACTTCTCTCTTGGGAAAACATTATGGCCCCATGACAGGATCAGATACAAGCTTTCACATCCTGAGGGTTAGCTCCCTGCCTGCATCTCTTTATTTAAAGGAGAAAGTGCTAAGAAGCCACCATTCCTTGCCACAGTCAAGGAGAAAGTAGAAACTTGAGTGTGCTTGAAAACAGAAGAATTGAGTACAAAAGTCTTTTTTTACTCTGCTTAGGGTTAGAAAAGGTGCAACGGTGTTGTGAGCCTAAGAGTAAAGAAACTGCGGAAGTTGTATAACTCTGTCAACATTTTTTTGGCTTACAGAATTCTCCTGTTAGGCTGTACAGTAGTTTTAGGACAGCTGCTTTACCAAAAAACTGGTCAAGAACCAAGCAGTACAGCAATAAACCTTTCCACTCTCCCCACCCAGTAATTCTGATGCTATCCTATGCACAGGAAACCCCTCTCCAGTGCTTGCCCCAGCTGTTGGAACCAGCTACATCGATCCAGTGCCAATTGCCAGTCACGTGATCAGCATGGATGCAGTAGAAGGTACCCAAAAACACATTTATTCTTTTTTATTCTGTTTTCTGCTTGGCTTGTTTTGCTGCTGGCTGTGCCTCACCGCAGTACATCCTGTCCCTTTCTCTCAGCGCTGACCACGTACAGCCCCTCGGTTCTCGTTTTACACGCCATGTGCAAGCAGCATGTGATGCTGACCCAGCAGTTTGTCGAGGATGTTCACCACCTTCACACATCCCTCGTGGAGTCATTAGAGCAGGAGAAGTTCCACTACCATACCCTGGAGGAGGCTAAAGAGGTATTTATGACAAACCAGACTTGAACGTATATTCCTTTCCAAACGCTTGTGGTATTTGCAGCAAACACAATTTCTTTGCATATGATTAATTAATAAGTTTAAAAGAAAAAAAGACTCAAATCCTGCTGGAGGCTATAGTTTTTGAAAATTAAGGTTTCTGCTGTAGCATTTAGCTGGCGTCAAATGAGCAGGGATCATTCAGATGCTGCAACAGAAGGGTCACTTTCTGTTGCTAGTACAGAAATGTGGAGGTATCTTGACCTAAGATTAGTTGCTTTCTACTATTTAATAAATAATAATCTACATAATAAAGACATTAATTTATCTTTTTTTTTTTTGCAGTACATCAAGAATCACAAATCCCCACCTCTGACAATTGAGCAAGCGCTTGAAGAAATTCGGAGAGCCCAGGAGAAATAACTGCTTGAACAGTTACTGAACTTTAAGTGACATTTATATTTACAGCTCTAAGGCTGAAACAAGAAACCTTTCCAAGTTGCACAGACAAAAGGTTATAAACTGTACTGGAAGGATTCCTACAAACTGCTATGTTAGTATAAATCAGTTAGTACAAGTTGCTAATTATTATATATAATTTACTTTTCTATACCTGAATGTTTTACTCATGTACACAATACGGGGATACGCAGGAACCTTGAGTCAGACTGTGTCAGCAAAAGAGACATCAAGGTAACATTTCTGTCTAATGGGACCGTGATAAGTCATCACAGTGCACACTTTTATCCAGTGAATTGTGAGATCTGTGATTGCATCTACAATCATGGAAGAAGTGAAAGTCTGTACTACAGCCCTTGAGAAACATGACCACAGCAGAAAATTACCATATCCTGACTTTAGTGCCATTATCCAAACAGCATTTCTATATAATGCTTCCATGGGTGGCTCCTCTCCTCACTAAATGTCAATCAGTGCAAAACCAGCACATCATCCTTGTCCCCATGCACACAATTGGGTGCGTTCATTAAGACAAATTCAAAACAAGGAAAGCTTATAGTCAAGGTACAGGAATCCACTTACTCTGAAATCTCAGCTGCCTTTTTATTTTAAAAAAAAAAGTTTATTGGAAGGCAAAACAACAACATTGACAACTTGGTAACGTACAGGTGTTGTATGCTGATTCACCAGGTATAGTTCTACAACTACAGTAGATCTAGAACAATCTGATATTCCACCACATTAACTGAATGTTTTTTAAGAGGGTTTTTGCTCTACAAACACACGACTGGAAAAGGGAACCACCAGGCAGACCTGGGGAGTGGAAATGCAGTGTAAGGGCCTAGCAGCTCTAGCTGGTGGTCTCTGGAAACAGTTGCAAAAGGTGTGTTTCTTTTTTCATTTAGATTACAGCAAGTTTCCAAGAACATCTCCTTAATAGAAACATGTAGAGCAGAGAAAATGGATTCTCTTCTATTGAACTACTTAGCTTTTATTAAAGGGTATATACAAAAATATAAAAAGCTCAAAGACTGTGTTCCATTACAAAGCATTGCCCATCCCTCAGAGTGCTGGGAAGGCTACCAGAAAACCGACCCTTGTTTCGTGCCCCAAGTGGCGGCTGCGGCAGCTGCTGGGTGGGGCCTGGAAGTGAGTGGAAGGTTCTAAAAGCTCGTACAGTGCTCAGAGGTTACCTGCACTTGAACTAGATGCTTCATTCCCCATTTAGACATTAGGACACACTGCTCAGCATCAGTCTGACTTGATCCCAGGGCAGCACCCCTCCACTTCAAATAGAATTAACCTTTTGAGAGAAATAAACATACATTATGGAACTAGAGAACATGCAACCGCATCAGATAACGTCTGTATTCCACAGGAATGAATGAGGCACAGTCCTGCACCAGGAACCGCTTGAATGGGGTTAAATTCTACTATAAAATGGGTTACTAATTAGAAAGTTTTGCAAGATAGATGGAAATTTTTAAACTTGCTAGACATGTCATAGTAACAACTGGCTGTTTTTAAGCACTAATTGACAAGTGTTGAAGTACATGTCATAGATTTCCATTTTTCACCATAGTTTTAAAAGTAATTCATTTGTCACTTCCTCCAGAATTTAATCCGGATTTCTACAAGTTTAATGTTTTGGTAGAAGGTGCAAGACATCTTTCTTCAGAGAGTCTTATTCGGGTGGTGGAGGGTCTTGTGTTTCACACTTCACTGAAACAATAGGGAAAAGAGTTCTTACGCATTCTGCAGTTACCTAACCTGTCTGAAATGTGTCATGGAATGAGGGTTCTGTTAATAAGGAAGTTTTCTTTATGGGCTTTATTTGAACCCATTTGATTGCACAGATCTAGAGGCAGAAGTGACATTTCACTGAGCATGCCAACTTTTTCCTTTTAGCTGTTGGCAAGTGCTGATATTCAATGTATCCCAGACTCTCTGCAAAAATCCATCATTTGGGTAACTGTCTTTACCTCTCATAAACGTCTCCACTTTTTCTGAACCCTTCCTGCACTACAGAGAATTTATTACCAGTTCTGGCTTTGGCAGAACATGGTACTAATGGTGGAAAACTCTGAATGGGGCAGGGGTAAATAGCAAGTATGGCCTAACTTGATTCCAACCACAAGGACCTCCCTGCTGTGCCAGCTGTCCCTTGTGCGGCACAGCTCCCCCTCCACCAACTCTGCGACTGCTCCAAGTTTTTGTGGGGCAACATTCAAAGATGCAGATGCAGTATGGCAGCCAGGAAGTGGCTCACACAACACACTCATTAATTAGGGTTTCAGAAATTAGAACACAAGACAATGCCTAAAATGGAAAACCTGCCAGGATAATGGAGAGTACACATCCACTTACCTGTTGTTTTACTGTATCAGTTACATTAGAAAAAATTAAAAGAGTTACTGATATTTTGATTTGGGTTTACAAAAATAACTTTCAAGTCCACTGAGGTTTCTAAATTGCTGAGAAACATTCACTTACATTCATCCCTGGCCTTCATGCGTGCGATAAATGAGTAACTTTTATTTCTTCGGTAGTTTTCGTAAGGGTCGTCCAATGCAACTCCCACTCCTTTGTACTGATCCCATTTGTCTCGGATATCACCTCCTTTAATTGGATCCTGAATTCCTTGTTCCTTGGCTCCCAATCCACCAGATCCACTCCATCCTGCAGCAAGGACACAACATTGCAATCCTTTCACTGTTTATTTATTACTAGAATTATGAAGACAAACACAGACATTTTGGAAACAATCAAAGATGGCATCAGTTTGATAAAGCAGGATGGGAACAAACAACCTGAAACAACACATGAGCTGTCTCATTTATTTCACAAGAATCAATATGCAGAGATTCTAGGAGCTGATAGCAGCACTATCCCTAAAAACTGTTAGGAGGATAAGAAGAAAGGCAGCACAAGCTCAGTCTGTCTGGTCAACCCTGCTGACCTGCACTACAGGGAGATGAAATACCTCAGGTAGGGTCAGTTCTATCTGATGCCAAACTCACGTCCCTGTCTTCTGTATCTTTCCCAGAAAGGCAACTATCACTGCTCCATATACTTATATCTCTGAATATTCTTATGCTGACCTTGGAATGCCAAGAAATAATTCTTTAGGAACATGCATTAATTAATAATATCTAAGACTTTGGTGTCTAATCTCATTTCCTGGCTTGTGTAAGATTCTAGAACAGCATCTTACCCATTTTCACTAGCATTTGATGGCCTTTATTTTCTTCTCCAAGTCTCGATTCTGGTATAGGAGGCCCAGAACTGCAGCCCAAACCAGCAGAAGAACTAAGAAAAGAAGAAGAACAAATTAGGAACCAGTGATCTTATTCTGACACAAAGCACAGTCAGTTCTATTCTGTTCAGCATTAACATCCAACACAATTCCATCCACTCTACTAAGCTATTCTTTATTAAAGCCATTAGATTATGCAGTTTGCGAGGTGCCAGAAACACATCACCTGCTTCTCAGCGCAAGGGAAAATTAAACACGGTGCTCTTCCCAATGGAGCACTCACAGAATTAGCCCTGCTCCCGAGGAAGGCCTACATAGACTTCACAGTTGCACGCAGTTCTGTTAAAATAAAAAGCCACCGCAACAGAGTAACAGTCTCTCTATAAGCACAAATAGCAGATAAATTGTTTCTAAATCTGCTCTCCATCATCTTTTCTGCTCTTTGTTGAAATGCTTATTATTCCCGGGTAAGGAGGCAATGCCCCTGCAGGCGCTCTGTTGAAACAGCCCAGGTAAAAGCAGACAGGACCAAATCAAAGCTTACGGAGGAGTGGGACTGCGAGAGCGGGAACGGCGCCGCCTTCCTGGGGAGTACGATTTGGACCGAGACCGTGACCGAGACCGTGATCGGCTGTGAGAGGAGCGAGACCTGCTCCGGCTTCTGAAAGGGAGAACACATGAGTTACCAGAGCAACCACGGCAGTTCCTTGTTATCAGCCTTGAGTTTTTCCCACTCCCCAGTTCCCAAGGTTCAGCCCCCCTGTGCCCTACCTGGACTGTGAGCGAGAATAGGATCGCGATCGAGAGCAAGAGCGAGAGCGTGATCTTGAGTAGGAGCCAGATGATTTTGAAGATCGTGAATTAGACCGGGAAGATGAACGACCTCTGCTTTTAGACCGACTGCGAGACCGAGAAGGCCCACTGCACAGATGAGCAGAGAAAACTCCAGTGAGATTCCATGGAGGAGCACCAGAAACAGAAATCTACTCCTGATCACATTCAAATTACACACAAGCACTACTTCTGCAGTGAAAGTGAAAGCTTGAGCGTGAAAAACTGTTTCACAGAATCACAAAGCAGTTTGGGTTGGAAGGGACCTTCAAGCTCATCCAGTTCCAACCCTTGCCATGGGGCAGGGACACCTTCCTCAGGACCAGGTTGCTCCAAGCCCCGTTCAACCTGGCCTTGGGCACTTCCAGGGATGGAGTAGCCACAGCTTCTCTGGGCAACTTCTGCCAGTTCCATTTTCTACAGAGTAGGCAGATCAGCATGTTGCTGAACACACTTTCCCTCTGCATTTAGCCCAAGCACCTTCCAGATGAACAGCACACAGCAGAAGGCAGCACACAGGAACTCTCACCTATTTCTCTTCTCTTGACCTTTCCTCCGCCTTGCTCTCATTTTAGCTCTGAAGAATTCATACAGTCCATTCTGCTCCCATCCTTCACTGCAACAAATCAACCACACAGAACCCACACAATGTAAATTCCACTTCAGTGGCGACCTTAAGGATTTTCACCAGATTTTGTACGGAAAAAAGGGTCTGGTCAAAACTGTCTCACAAATCTCAGTGTAAGATCAAACAGCAAGTGCAGATGCAACACATCAAGAGCATTAAGAGAACCAAGACACAGGCGAAAGACAAGGAGGCACTTTGTGGTTTGAGACACTTTCTTAGGGCCTTTGCCTTACCATTTTATTGGCTACACCTATCCTTACCTGTTTCTAGGCCTGTCATGAGATGGTGGACTATAAAATGCCTCAACCGCAGCCAGGAGTCTCTCACTGGGCGGCATTGGAGGTGGAAGACGTATATCTTTAGGATCTAAAGGTTTATACTCATGGTCTTCAAGCTGCCGGAAACAAAACAAATTACATTCGTGTCAAGTGTCATGGGCGGGCTACCTGAAGAGTTAAATACAGATTTAGCTGTGTAGAGACCTCAAGTTTCAATACTGGATAAAAAATGATCTGGAAGTAAGGATTCTTCAGATGACCCAATGCTTCCTTCCCGTGCTATCACTAGTGTGAGTTCTCTGAGAAAAGCCTGCACTGCACAGGTTGCAGTATTAAGTGGGTCACCAGGTAGACAAAATGCAGATTTCATCCACCTTTGTGCTAATGCATCTGGATGGAAGCCTGGAACAAACTGGTGTACGCAAATAACAAAAAGACACGGAAGAGGCTTATCTGTTCATCTCAAATACAGAATATATACATATAAATATCCCTGAAGATGCTGATACAGGTATGTTTCCTGTTCTCTATCCTTCTTTGTATAGATAACACTGATACTGTAAAACATCTTCACAAGAATTCTGATTACAAAGAACTAGTACAGTGGCCCCGTCAGAACTGTGAGGTCTCTCAGACCATCTGGAAATCACTGGGGATTTCCACTTCCTACCAATAGGGGTCAGACTTTCAAGTATAAATTAGCCTTTCACACTGGGAGTTCAACCAGCTTCTTCTAGCACACAACACATGAAAATCATCACCATTTTCACTACCCTAGTCCCCTCAACTACTCCTGCACAACCAGTTGTGGAATGGAAGGATTTGAAATTATACATATCCACGTTGAACTGTCCCTAACAACAAGAGCAAGGTTTGGATCTTTTAATCCCACCAGTCAGACTCATAGTAAGTACTTACTTTGACAAGTGGAGCCATCAGTCCGGCAGGAAGATCGAAGTAGGGAACATTTGGCACCAGACTGGGATCATCGTGGTTCATGTGAGGGGGCCCTTGGCGCCTCATGTGAGGGGGCTGCCCGTTAAATCCATGTGGGGGAGGCCCAAAATCAGGGTGTTGTGGTCCTCCCCAGGGAGGATGCTCGCTGATTCCAGGATGAGGCAATCTGTGACCAGGATGATGATGAGGAGGTCCAATTTCTGCAGAGTGGGAGAGTTAAAATGTTTTATTTAGCTATCAAGAAAGGAAGGCAATCAGAGATGTACCTCAATTACTACATTTATCCTAAAACCCAGTATCGGCAGATCCAGCAAAGCACCAGAACTGAAGGACCAGAGGCTGGCTACAGATCCACATTCATGAATACACTGCAGTGCATATTGCCTCCCTGGCCACAGCAACTGCTCTCTAGACAACAGGACAGTTCAGCCCCAAGCCACTGCTTCCTTTGGCATGTACTTTGATCACCTTGTGATCAAAAGGACCACAAGGAAGACACGCTCAAGAACAGAATATTTCAGATGCAGCAGGGCAGCTACTGGTGCAATTTATTTCTGACGTACACAATCATGGCTCATCTTGGACCTGTAATTAGTTCTGTCTCTCTGTCAAATCAACATACATAAGGCAATATATACGGCAGCAATTAACTCGCATCAGTGGGTGACAAGAAAATACTTTTGGAGAAAAAAAAATTGGGGAAGAGGCAGAGATAATAAATCTGTTAAAACAGGGAAGTGAGTGACACTCATCCAACCACTGATGGACAAATGCCATGAATGCCAGGAGACCCTGCTGAACTCACTGCACTCTACTAAGAAAAATGCAAGACTGAAAATCAACATCATTTGCAACAGGATTAACAGTTTTTGTAATGGCCAGGAAAAGCCACTACAGCTGCTTCCCAATCTTGAGCTGGTACTATTTGACTCATTGTAATCAGAACTCAAGCAGAGTCTGTACTGTCATTGCTTCACCGCTTTCCTAATTTTAACTACTTGGTTTAGTAGATCCCTTCCTCCAACAACTTTGCATGAAACAATAGGTATTTTAAATCACTACTGGAATCCAAAACCGAGCATCTCATTCTGAGCTTAAACCTAAACTCCCTCAGACAAGAGGGAGTTCTCCCTTTCTACCTACTCACTACCACAAATCTTAAGAAAACCCATCCAAACAATAAAACCCAAGGGGGGAAAAAAAAGAGACAATCTCTACTACAGAAGTTTAACTCAATCCTAAATATATAAACACAAATCGGTTTTCAACCATTTTTGGACTTGGAAAATTGAGAAACTTCTAGGATTAAGGTAACAACTCCTACACAGAAACATAATGTATCTTCCATGTGACCAGTCACACAGAACCGGGGTAATCTTTGGTTTTCACACTGATAAGGATCATTCCAGAGTAACAGTAACTCCTGCAGGTGAAATGGAAACTACCCCTGGGCAGAACTATAGCAGACTTCCGGACAGCCCCAGGCCAGGCAAGCAGCACCTGGTTACACTCCCATACATTCCCATGTTCCACCAAGAGAACAGACCCAACGAGGAGGAAGAACTGGAGGCAGGGATCATTTCACCACACACTACCAAGCCACGCAACATTAAAGGCAGAAAACTAGAGAGCTTGGCAGTCAAAATAATAAGAAAGAATGAGTGAGTGTATGCACATGAACAAATCCTTTTAGCCTTCCTCTTAACTTCCTCCATCTACACAGCTCTCATCAGCCCTCACCTACAGGCTGATGTGCAGGTGGTTAAATTTACAAGAAAATGCTGCTTCTCACCTTTGAACTTACTACCTTTAAAGCGAAGTAGTCACAAAAGAGGTGCCTGAAGAGATGCTCACTTAAATTTGGACTACAATTTCTTATCCATTAGGGAAGAGTCAAAAAGCAAGGAAGCATCCAACTCTGCACGTGCTCCCTACTGAGTTCTTAGCAGTAGCTTCCCAAATTATCAAACTAAACATCTCTCAGGAAAATCACACCAGTCCACCAAGTATAAACTGTCACCCCAAATCATCAAATAATTCTGTAATGACAATCAGCATTACAACGTAAGAAAACCTGGCCTGGTACACACTTTACCTTGAGGAAAATCCCCCTGGGGGTAATCAAAACGATGAGGATAAGGAGGTCTTTCAAAGGGATGGCGAGGTGGAAAATCATCCTGCATGAAGCGAGGTGGAAAGCGGTTGAAATTATGCGGATGTGGGGGCTGGTTGAACTGGGGATGTTGCTGATGTGGAGGAAATGGGCCTCTGAAGTGAGGTGGTCGCTGCATTCGAAATGGAGGTTCCCTCTGACCCCCACCCCATGGAGGCTGCTCATGCTGGTTGTTCCATGGTGCTTCAAACTGGTTGTTCCAAGAAGGATCAGGCTGGTTGTTCCAAGGGGTCTCTCGCTGATTGTTCCAGCCTTGATCTCTCTGTTCATTCCACATTCCTTCATGGTTGTTATTCCAGGGAGGACAATGAGGTGGTCCCTGGAAGTGAAGTACAGAAGCCTGGTCATTAGGTTACAAGAATAAAGAACACAATACCATACTTTCTTAAGCAAATACAGCCCATAGGCAACATGCACAAGCGAAAGAACGTTTCAAATACAGTCTGAATGATTGCGACTTCAGAAAAAAGATGGGAAAAGACCAAACTGTTACTGAACCAAACAGCTCTTGATCATAGGAACAGCATGATGGTCAACAAACTGAAATATGATTAACATTCTGCCTTTAACTGCACTCAGAATGACAAACCTCAACATTGAAATCTGAGTTTCTAACTTTCACAGCTTTTCACTGCACTTCCACAACCAAGATGGTCACTCCCAACCTCCTCAACCAAGACAGTCTGAACCTCTGCATCTGTTTTCAGAACCATTTCTTACCTGTTGTTGACCCCACGGCGCAACTGGGTGAGGTTGGTCAAACCAGGGTGGTTTATTTGGGGGAATCTGATCATGAGATCCAGGGCCACGTGGTCCACCTGAGGCAGGATCCTGCACTCCAGACCCAGTGGTGTCATACTCTGTAGAACCAGCCAGAGGCAGCTGAGATTTACCATCATCTGGAACAATTTAGAGACTATTGTCAGCATTAAAGTCACGTGCAGGTAATAAAATATCAGCACACCAGGCATCAGATGAATTTCTTCTGCAGAAATCTATTTACTGGGAGACAGGATTTCTGATCTATTTAACACTCCTCTCTAGTTCTTTTTTATACTCAAGCATCAGCCTCCATCTGCTGCAAGGCTCTGAACAGATTCAAGCTTTTGCCTGAACCAAACCAGCAGTACATTTTGCCTCATTAGTAAAAAGAGAAAAAAAAAAAAAAAAAAGGAGA
>WBMY01011350.1:0-19723 GCA_013397315.1 Donacobius atricapilla
ATCCTGAAAATTATCTCTGTCTGGGATTATGATGAGGAGGAGGAGGAGGAGAGTTTTGGGTGTGTGGTGTAACCTCTGGTCAGAGGGAGTGAGCACCCATCCTCCCTTACACAAGCTGGCTCAGTTGTAAAACCCCCCACCCTGGGAGGGGCACACACACAGGACATTCACGTGAGACGCAGATGAGAAGCCTCATAAACCATCAGAGACCTCCAAAGTGCCCCCTCACCCCGACTGATTCTTGNCCTCACCCTGACTGATTCTTGAGGCTGCACCAGCCCTGCATGTGACACAAAGTGATGCAACAGGTCCAGAGTCTGCTGCAAGAGACAGTGTCAAACTTGTCTCCAACAGGGGAGGTACCTGGGTATTCCTACCTGACACAAATGTGTATTAATCCATTGAATCGATTGAATGTTTTGCATGGCCCCCACCACCAAGATGAGAAGAGGATCAAAATGATGTCTTTGGGATCCATGGAATGGTGATATTTTCCTCTTAATCTGTTTGTCTGTTACTTTCTTTCTCTCTTCCCAATCCCTTTCCCTATTTCTTTCCTTTTCTCTCTCTTTCTCTCTCTCATTTTCTATTACATAAAATCCACACTACTGACTTTGGTAGATGGTGTAGTTTGCACCTTAATTCNATTTTGCACCTGAATTCAGGCAGAGGCATCTCTCTAACGATTTTAATAACCAGGGCTGAACACCAGGTTGCTTAAAGCTCCATCCAACCTGGCCTTCCACACTTCCAGGGATGGGGTATCCACAACTTTTCTGGGCAATCTGTTCCATTGATTCACCACCCTCACAGTAAAGAATTCCTTCTTAATATCTAATCTAAACATACCCTCTTTCAGTTTGAAACCATTGCCTGCTTTCCTGACACTACATGCTCTTGTAGAGTGTCCATATTTCCTGTAGGCTCCCTTCAGGAACTGAAGGCCACAATTAGGTCACTCCAAAGCCTTATTTTCTCCAGACTGAATCCAAATCCCAATGCCCCCAGCCTTTCCTCACAGCAGAGGTTCTTCATCCTGCTAATCAACTTGGTGCCCTCCTTGGGATTCACTCCAATAGGCACATGTCCTTCCTATGCTGGGGACCCCAGAGTTGGATGCAGTGCTTCAGCTGGGCTCTCACAGGACCATAGTAGTGGAGCAGAATCACCTCTCTACTCTGCTTGCTCTTTGAGGCGGCCCAGGATACAATTGGCTTTCTGGGCTGCAAGTGCACACTACTGTATCATGTCCAGACTCTCATCCACTAGCCTCCCCAAGTCCTTCTTGACAGGACTATTCTTTATTTGTCCAGCTCCCATTAGTACTGATACCAGAACATCCTAACTTAAAAATCTATGGAGATTGCTAATGTTATACAGTAAGATATGAGGGAAGAGTCATATGACTATGAATGTCAATATTGAAGTAAATTGAGAAATAGAAGCCTCAGAAATCAAATAAACCTAAGTACAAAACATTAGAAAACAAAAAGGACTAAAACAAGTTAATCTGTCCCACAAATCATGCTCTTCACACTTCCCTGACAAAATGTTGGGGTTTAGGAATGATACTCCCCAGCTGAGTTCTCCCACCAAAACTCCAAACCACACTGCTGCTCACCCGTCTCCCCTTTCCTCCCTCTTCCACCTCCTCACCCCCTGTCTTCCCCCAAGAGGACAACTGGAGGCAAAGATCATAGGCTAAGATAAGAAAAAATTACACAGTAATGAAATAAGAAAATGAACAATAACAACAATATTATAACAAAAGCGTACAAAAGAAAAGACGATTTACATGCAGATGCTCATTGAGCCTAGCCCAAAGCAATGTGACTGTAGCTGGTGGCACCCCACCCCAACAACTCCCCGCTGGCCAGAAGCCATCCCCTTCTTCTTAGAAACCAGAGTTCCTTCACCCCCTCCACCCCCTTGCAATGAGGTAAATAGTATCCAGTAACATCTTGATCCTGGCCAGCCACACACCCTCTCAGCTGCTGGAAAAAATTAACCCTGTCCTTGGCTGGAACCAGCACACAAAATAATACTGAAATAGGGCTGTGAAACAGTCCCACAGGGAGTTCGTCTGATCCCCCTGTATGAAGTGTTTGATATGAAAAATCATGGTATTGGTCATTTTTGGAAGATTTTATGATGGAATTGGCTGAACGTTGCTAAAGATATTTTTTTAAACAAAAGGGGAACTGTAGGTATAAAATGTAAGTGCATACTGAAGGTATGCAAAAAACTTCTGAGAAGCTAGGACATGCTACATTGACTTAATCTCTTTGTGAAGACAGACAAATAATTTCAGCTCAAATAAAAAAGACTGCTTGCCAGTATCAGGTCTGTTATGATAATGGGAGTGCAGATACTTTATTTTTTACCCGTCTCCACAGATCTCTTTGAATATCCATTTTTTAATCACTAGTTTAGTAGTTTACCCTACAGGTGAATGAAAATGGACTTTTAACACCCAGTGAAACTTTCTCCCATAAAAAAACAAAAAATTAAATAATTTTAAAAATTGATATTTCACACAGCATTTTTTCAAAATCTTGGCATTCCTAACTTTTGTTACACTTACTTCCAACTGATAAAAGTAAGTGTGAACCATAGTAATGATTGGGATACTGTGAGTATCTTATTATTAAAGAAATGTGACATAAACAAGAAAAGAAATCAAAAGACAGCATAGATATTTTTAGTCTTTTTACCTAATATATTCTTGAAATTCCCCAACCTGGAAGTAAATTTTCAAGCCTATAAACACACTGCCTCAACAAGAACAATATGAAATTTTCCCAGAATTGTTAGACTCTTTCCTCTATCAAAACGGGTCAGAAAGGTGTTGGGCAAGAGATGCAATACCAGGAAACAAAAAGAGAGGCAAAAGATAACGCTAACACATTAAATTTGTCATGATTTTTAGAAGCCTGCCCTGTTCCACTGCTTTAAGTCACAGCTATCAGTGTTTTCCTTTAGATACTCACATTTAAAGGATAAATCTTATGAAGTTTCCAAAGATGAAAACACTTCTGGCCTAATTTTCTAATGTGCTGACACCCATAGCTGCCTGTGAAATCAGTGCAGGTTTTGAGTGCTCAGACTTTTGAAAATCAGGCCACTTATTTTTAATTAAAAGACAGATAAAGGGAAATGGAGAAAGAAGACATGTATAACTATGCCTAGGCAGTTGGAGTTTTTTGACCTTTGCTTCTTACACTCCTCATAATTGTCATGCTGTTCCTCTGTGCTCTCCTCGTCTGTTTCTTGTGTCCACCCAGTTTTACAGTTTTAGTTCATAACTTTTTGAGGCAAGATAAATATTTCAATGACAAGGGAATACAGGGTGTAGAACAAATAGGCTTTGAAGTCTTGCTAAATACTTTCATTATTTCCATAATATTAATTAGTAACAGTAGTAATCAGACAGAGAATTCATCACTCCAAAATCTGAAGCAATTTTCACTGCTACTGAGCAAAACTAAAAAGGTAATCTCCGCAGATTTAACAGAACAAAAGTGTATCTGTGACAATACACAGCACAGACTGTCATCTAGTGATGTTTGTGTCCCAACAATTGAACTGTATGACTTGGTAAAAGTCGCTGTTGCTAGAACGGACGTTTTAAAAGCAGTAGACTTCACAGGTATGATTCTGGACTGTCTCTGTGTTTACATTCATCCTTTTTATTTATGACATAGCTATTATTTATATATATGTATATACATACTTCTTTTGTGAAAAAAATGTGGGATATCGTTTTCAAATTGCCTCTCTCACTTTCATTGATTGCGTCTTGACACAATTGCATTTTATTATTCCTTAGATAGGTATGACAAACATGGAAGTATTTTTATGTAACTTATCTTCCATTTCGCATCTGCAGGCAAAATATCCTGAAAACGGGAAAACTATGTCATGAAATCCTTCCCTCAGGGTTTGGAACCTACTTTTTAAACTTTGCGTATTTGGCTCACACATTTCTCATTCTGTATCTAGAAGTCGCTCACCATATATAGGGCCTTAGATCTTACTGCAATTCCTTTCTGTTTGTGAAGTTAATAAAAACTGTTGTGCTGACAGGTATATCTGACACTACATTATAATTTACAATGAAGTAGTGTGGTTGTATACACTTGCAGTGTCTTTCCAGGTAAAACAGACTGAAAGGTCTGAAGTCATGTAATTACAGTCAACAGATAATTTGAAAGTCATGAAAAATTTAGAAGAGAGAGAAATAAAAATGAAGGGAAAAAAAAAAGGGGTTGAAAGCAGTCTAAGAAAAGCCTGAGGCATCTGAAGACAGTCATTATTGATGCAAGACAAGGGATGCACTAAAGATAGGTAATGTCAAGAGGGAACTATAATGAGCCAGAGCTAAAGCATGGCTGCCTGCCTACTGACAGGCAAATAAACTACTGTAGACCTGGTTAAGCCTTTTATTTTGCTGATGGTTATCTCTTTTGCAGGAACAAAAGATTCCTCTTATATACACAGTTGATAAAGTGGGTTGTTCTTTGGAAAAATTCTAGAAGCAACCATCATTAGTTCTAAATGATTCTTTTAGGAAATAAGAAGAAAAAGATAAGTGGAAGGGAAAATTCCCAATACATAATGATTTATTAATAACCACAGATATTTCTTCCATCTGGAATTGTCAGCACAGGGAGTTAGAGCATATCAGTCAGCCTAAAGATTCATTTTTAAACTAAGAACTCATGGATGAATGAGTAAGAGGAATTAATTGTGTTAATTGTTCATTAGAATATTCCTAGTACGCCTCTTGATCCCAAACCCAGCTTAGAAAAAGCTACTGGCACTAGGAGTGATCTAGAGATGGATCAGTAGTGGCACACATACAGTTGTGCTTTACTTGTATAAAACTGTTTAAGTTTTTTTACACAGCCACATTTTCAAGTGAGACCTGATGCAGATAAAGTCATAGCTGTAGGTAGTAGATGCAGTGTTTCTTCCCAATAAGAACCTAAACAGTCAAGCCAAGGACACGGCTCTTTCTCTCTCCTTATAACTGAGTTACCATCAGATTCCCTTCTATGAGTCACAACTGAAGACTTTTAGAGAAAAGACTAGGATACCTTAAAATTGATGGACACAGATGGCAATGCTAGATTGTTTTCGTTTTGGTTTTAGGGTTTTTTGGTCATGCAAGAAATGTGAGTCTTTTTAAGTTCATCCAATTATGTAAGAAGAAGGGGGGGAGAAATAGTAGTTAATTTTTAAATACAATATTTTATTGTACAATTTTTTTACCTGAAGATAAAGTTCAGAAATATTGAATTAAATTCTTTTAAATAGTAATAACAAGACAGGTGCTAGGATGAGGCATTGAGCTAGTATTTACATGGTGACTTCATTGTGCATAGATCCCTCAACATTCTGAGAGCACTTCTTGTGTCACTACTTATTCCTATTTTTAAAATAAAAACCCATAATCCTTCCACTTTAACCAACCAAAGCTCTTTCACTCCATTCTGTACAATAACTGAAGCAGAAAATTCTCCTGTGATTATCCTGTGATTTCAAAAGGACTTACATTTATCTGAGAATTCAAAGATTCAGTCTAATATTTGATTTCTTGCTCAAGTATTATTTTTCAGTTTAATTAATGACACTATTTTTTCTTTTTTCTTTTTTTTTTTCTATTTTCCACTTATTATTACTCCTCAGAAAAATACAGTACTTATTTTTAAGCTGTGGGTCTCTGAGAATCTCCTTGATACACAAGGCTGCTAATTGAGCTATAGAGCAGTGATAGGCAAATTTGTTCCTGTAAATACTGTGTGTCATAAGTTCATTAAGAAGATTTTTGAATACAACAGCAACAGGTTCTGAAGGAGAAACAAACAGCATCACAACAACATTAATAACATAAATTAAAAAAAAATACAGTGTATGAATACCATTTTGGGATTTATCTGTATAAAAAGGGTCTGCATATACTTAAGATTAATGATTTTTCTATTTTTTGATATACAAAATAAATTACTGTGATTAACCTTCATAGTTTCATAGATGAGAAAGAAAATTAATTTAGGATCTAGGACTAGAAAAGTAAGTATAAAAATATTCATAATAGGAATTTGAGAGTCTAAATTTCTTTATTGCATATTCTAATTCTCAACAGATTAGTTTTGACTTCAAAATTCTCCCCAGTAGGTTCCTCTCAAAGTAGATAGATAGATACATACATACATACATAGGTAAATATTAGATTTTCTTAGCTACATAGACATGGACCTGGCATAATTTGAATGACACCAAGTAGTTTTACCTCTCGTTGGCTGTTTCACTATACAATAAGAATAAGAAGGATAGGATTTTGCTTAAAATTTCACTCTCTGTCTTGGATTTATTGTCTATAACTTCAGATGATTTATTGAAAGGTGTCAGTTAGATGCCCAGTTGCTGCACAAAGAGCACGGAGAGAAAGATGTGTATGACCTAGGAGTTGAGTAGTATTCAAGTGAATTTCTCTTTCTGTATTGATTCCTGGGGAACTCTGGGTCATCTCCTTAGATTAGGCATTTATGTCTGTTTCCAAGGTAAAATGACAGAAACACTAAAATGCCACTAAATTGAGATGTTATTTTTAGAACTGTTGCCCATGACCTAAAGAGGCAGATGGAAAGAGAAAGAAGCAGGTAAGATATCCACATTTTTAGGGTTACTAATCTATATGTTTCCTGGAAGGGACTCTCCTGTCATGTAAACCTCTTGGTTTGCAGGTTAGACCTATGCAGCACACAAAAAAAATCCCTACAAACTCCTCCCTTCAAGGCCAAAACCCTTCCTACCCCAGAAAACAAACAAAAAAAACACCACTTCACCACCACCACCAAAACAACAAAAAAAAAAAAAAAAAAAAAAACAAAACCAAACCCAGAAACTCCCCCCTCAAAAACCCAACAAACCCAATATTAAAAAAAAAAAAAAACACAAAATCCCAACAACAACAAAAGCAATAGTCCAGATATAACTTATATATGTATTACAATTACTGGGAAAGCTATTGATTGCTGCTTTAATTCTTATTTGCTCTGACAAGGCCAGTAAAGATGGCATTGAATGTGTTAAATCTACAAAAGGATAAACTGCTGTTTTTCCAGCAGCAGAATGTAATTCAGAATGTAGCTTCTCCATGTAAAGAATGGGCTTATATTTTTAAAAAATATCGGTAGTGAGTTATACTATGTAAATAATTCCAGGCTCTCTAGCCACCCTATTGCTGAGAGTGCTTAATTAAAGTCAACAAAATTAACTGTCTTACTGATACTTTTTGTTGAAACATTAATTCAAATTTCAGATGGAAAAATAAGATCTTTAGAAAGTAGCCCTGTTCTCTGTCAAAGTTTACATGGTACTGTTCTGTGCAAACTGGAGTATGTAGACATAAACAAACAATAAATAAAGATTAAAAAACAATCAAGCTGGAAATAACACTTGAAATTTCTCAGTTTTCATGTTTTAAGTAGAGTTGTTTAAACTGAAATTTACTTTGAATATAGTTTTTCCTTTTTTGTTTTTTTTTAATTTTTTTATTTGTACATGTCTATTCTTAGATTCAAAAGAAGCCAAGTAGATACAAGTGTGACAAAAAGACTGAGAATGTTAATCTCAGCTTGGGTCATGGAAGCAGTGGGCACTAAGTGCTTGGCAGGGAGATGCTGTGCCATTCCCTGTATGTATGCTGATAATCAAAGCTTTGTACGAAGTGAATGCCACTTCAGTTTTATGAGCTTTTTATGTGACGTGGCGTATCAAATCTGCCAAGCAGAGGACCATCTGGAAACAGGTCATCAGAATGGATTCTGACACCCTCTGACAGGCAAGAGTGAAAACAACAGAAAGGGTGGGGGGAAACAACCCTGCCCCCCCCAAATCCCTGGCCATAAACAAATAGAGATTAAGTAAAATGAATTCAGTATCATTATGGAATATTACTTAATAAACAGATTTACCCAACAGAATTTAAAAACATGTTTTAAAATTGTTCTTTTCCTTCTTTTTATTTACTTTCACTTACAAAAGCACACATCTTCCTGGGCATAACAGAAGTGTTATTCTTTTTTCCTCTTCTTTTTCTCCATCTAGAGAATAAAAATATTTTTTAAAAGCTTCGCAGCCTGATGTTCAACACACATTGTAGAAACCCTCACAGGCAGATTTTTGATAAGGGTTCTGAAGCCATTAGGCTACTGCAGTTCAGCTGAGAAGATAATACACAATCTTATATCACTGCACAAGCAAACCCGTGCTCTAAATATTATTCAGTTATTAAAATACCACAGGCCCTGAGAGTCTGACCAAAATGAAGACCAATGAAGAGTGGTTATTTTCCCCTGTTTCCTGGATTCTTAAGGCAGATTTAGCACTTATATAGACATTCTTATCAGGAGTGGATTATAAATGAAAAGTCTTGCTGCAAGAACTGAAGGGTTAAAATACTCCTTCAGTTTTAAGTCTCTGAGAACTGAAAACCTGCTTTGCACTTTCAATGATAGACAAATGTACATAGAACCACATTGAAGACAGTCACAGTCTCAAAACCTGAACAAAACAGACCACAGTGCTTTAATGTTACACCACAATTCTTCAAATAAATCAATTTAAGAAAACATTTCCACCACCTCTTTGTTGAACTGAAATCACTCAGGTGGATGTGATTATAGTTCCACTCTCAAGACAGTCTCAGGGACTATTATAAATCTCATTCTCTCTTTCTCTCTCTCTCTCTCGCTCTCTCTTACTGTCTCTCATTTGTTTTCTTCCTGCTTATTTTTTGAACACTGCTTTGAAATCAAGCACTTCCGAGCTCTAGAGCTGCTTGAGTGAGTTTCAAGGTGGAAATGTTGGAGAGTGGCAAGAAAAGAAGTAAGGATTGCAGCTGATTGGCCCAGCAATAAATGGAAAAGAAATATTTTTAATTCTCTGAAACTAGTTATTGCAGAAAGGGAGAGCTCTTGACCCAGTTCTTTTTTATTTTCCTATAAAAAAGCTGATATTTTAAAATGAAAATGATACCCCTAGGAAATCCAAGATCTTCTTTTTTTTCTAATGCACTTCAGATTTATTCTTGAAGCTGTTGGTGTTAGTGTGATTTATGTGGATATACTAGTGCTGGAAAAGTACCAAGAGTGATATGTCATATACTGGTAACTCCGGGAGTGTTTTCCTTCATCCAGTAGCATTTTATTGGTTTTTCCTTACAGTCTTTGTTGGATATTGTAACTAATTATTTAAATTTTTGAAAACAGTGACTAAACTCATCTTTAATGATGACTAAGGACAGGATGAAATAGAAATTTTTACTTCACTCCTTCTATGCAGCCAGACTGTAAAGGCCATGTGTCAGAATAATTATATAAAATATCGAGGTGAAAAATCTGGGGGAAATAATTTATTCAGGCATTTTCCTCAGGTATCCTTGGAGAAATAGTACTTTGAAGTACAAAAAAGCCTGAGTGCTGAGTGCTGAGAAGCTCCTTGGTACGGGCAAGACAGAAACTCCACTACACAGACAGAGCAGAATTCCAAAATAATTAACAGATCTATTTCTTCCTCTATTCCTTTAACTCAATCCAGTCCAACAGAACTGTTAGAGCAGTTCATTAGGACATGAGACACTGACTGAGATTTCACTTCTAGTTTAATTAATAAACTAATGGTTAATCCAGGGCGATCCAAATGATCTCTAAAGGGCCATTTGCTAATTTGTTAATGAGTTTATCTTTCTAAATGTATTCTTGATAAATATTTAATTGCTATATCCTCATAAAAAGACAAATAATATTTTTTCCAAATAGGGAAAAAGGGGATGGGAGGTGAAATCTCAAGTGAGGTTCTTTTATTTTACACATCTCATCCTCCTCTATAGAACCGAAGATTAATGGATGACATGCTGCTATTTTCTACTTTGAAATACAGCAATATAGGATTTAATCTTTTTGTTGCCATGACACCGACCAAAAAATGGGTCAGATGTGGTGTTAAGGAAAGATTTTAACTGACTTTTTTAATATATCCATAAGACGTCTTTTATGATGTCTGTACATTTTAGTTTATCTGTAATGCATACATATAGATCTGTTTATTCTGTAAACATATTTTTGATGCAGAGGAAAAATCTAATCTTTCTTTTGTAGATGGTGAACCAAAAACAAATAAATAGTTCCTCAGGGTAGAGACACAGAGATGCTAGTGCAGAATATCAGCTACGAGCCAGTACTGTGGTCTAGATGATCAGCAACCATTAGCATGAGAGATCTTTGTTCCATAATGACTGCAATTTTGGCATTTATTTGAAGAAAAGGGCTACTAGAATATTAGTGATGTATTCCCTAAGGAGCAAATAACATGCAAGAGGCAAGATAAATGTGCAGAGTGGCTTAGACAGAAGAAGAAAGAGTTACACATTGAAAATTAATCTCTGGAATATTTAAATTATGGATTGCAGTGAAGGAGAAGTCAGTGAATGGATTTTAAAAGTGTGCTGGCTTATTTAGACTGGATTATGTAGGAAAATTCCTCCAGGTGCATAAAGATAATATAAAATGAGTTTGAAGAGAGACACAGTGGAGATAGATTCATCTTCAGTAGATAACCTGAAAAGAGCATTAAGAAATCAAAGGAGGGCACAGAAAAAAAGACAAGAGCTTTTGGACAAACCATGTGTGCAAAGAGGGGAGAAAGAGAGGAAAAACTGGATTTGGACCAATCAGCTGAAAGCCCCTTCTTAACAGCAAAAAGGTGTTCCAAACAAATGTTAATGAGGAAGACAAGTGTCCTAATGTCTGATTTATGAAGTGCTGTATGGTTCTGTGTAAGTTCTCCTATATTTATATAGAAAATAAGCTTATTAATAAATTCAGTGGCTTTGTTCAGAATTCTGTCATGTAATAGCTTGCTATATAATACACCAGGCCAAAAAAAAAAAAGTGCTGAAATCTTAGCCAAAGTAATATTCTGTTAAGGAATAAAAGCAGAGATTGCTAGGCACTTCAAGATGCCTTTTCCTACACTGTTTATTTGATAGCGTAAAAGCATGGAGGGCCTGGACTCCATCTTAACTAAAATCAATCCACTGCTAAGTTTTTGCTGGTATAGCTTTTTAATCTCTGTGCTAATGTAATAATAATAATAAAAAAAATAAATTAAATGATTGGCTTGCTCATCTTCTGTGGACTTCTTCCTAAAGAGATCTCTAGAATATTTAAATACTCACTAGAAATAAACTTTTTAACTTGCATGGGGAGCAATTGAAATTAGAATGTTAGAAGATGCTAAATGGGAACCAGGTAACAGTGAAAGAAAAGTAATTTTCCAGTCCCTATAGCATTCAATCTGAAGATGCAAAGGAAAAATTACTGCTGCAAACCCAGTGAAAGAGAACTTCACTTCTGATTAAAACTCAACAGTGGAATTCCAAACTGCCAATTAATACCTTCTATTAACTGAAAATTTTGTTTGGACTGGTTATTAAAGGGCAAGTAATGTCCTTAATTTATGTGTATGTTTGCCATGATGATATGGCATTATGCCTTTGCATTTTAATTTATGTCAAAGCTAAATGTATTTTGACAACAGATATAATTTGTCTTAAATGAAGCAAGAACCTATGGAAGGCAGACTGGGATGATGTCTTATGTACAGTGCCACTGTATGTTGCAAGCATTTAATTATGAGTTTTTGGTAAATAATCCTTTAACAAGGTCTTTTGACTCATGGAACCTATATTTTGATTCCTGCATTTATCAGAGTGCCCACAATAGTTTTCTGAGTTAAATCTGCTCAAATTCACTGCTCAAATTTAATGCTCAAATTTAATGCTCAAGATTGAAAGGTATAAAAAATGGATTAGGTTTTTTTTCCCACATGAAGCATGTAGGTGTGCAGGAAAGATGGGAAAGGTGAAGAGACTTGACAAAAGTTGGTAATATTCGCTGCCACAGCCTGAAGCTGAAACAACTAATCTCTTGGTCACTTGTGTGGGGTTTTTATTCTGTAATGCCTAGCAAGTCATAAAAAAATCATACCTTAGCTATTCTAGCCAGCTGCCACATGTATGAGTAAGGTCTTATTCTACAAAACTACAGATGGGCAGGTATAGAGATACCTATTTATGTACAGCAGACAGTAAATATTTATTCACAGTTGGCAGGTCAATTCCAATTATCTCCAAAAAAAATCCACTTCAACCATTTCTTTGGGCGAGGGAAAAAAAAAAACCCAAAAAACAAAGAAAACATATCAAAGCAAAGAACAAGTAAATGATATTAAGGAAAAATTAAAAAGCAGAAAGGCAAAAGTCTTAGAGCGTTATGCCTCAGTAAGGTCTTATCCTGAAAGGTGTTTTGTGAATGAATTGATTGCTATTTGGTTTAAAATTTACATTTCAATTATGCAAATTCAAGTACTGCACATAATCCATACAGGCAAAACAAAGAAAAAGAAATAAAAAACTGAGTCACTATTGCATTTTCTAAGACCATGAATTAAGTATTAAGTGATTATTAATTGTTTGCTAAGTCTTGCAAAATATAATGTCATACATTCAAAATTACTAAAAATCATCATGTTTAAGAATCCTGCATTTTTTAGCACTAGAGGCCACTTAAACAGTAGTCAAGAGCAGGAAATTGTCAAAAGATATTTTTGTACAATATTTATAGGATATCAATATGCAAATAGAAAATGAGGAGGACTGGAAATGTTAGCCCAAGTCGAGTGTTCCTTGAAATGTTTCCTGATTTTTGTTTTTGTACACTACTGAGTGTAAAGCATATTCCTGATACCATTTCATTTTATCTTAAGACATTAAGATGTAGAGATTCCTCTGCAGCACGTGGTGGAGACCATGGTGAGGCAGATGTCCCTTTGCAGCACATGGAGGTCCATGGTGGAGCAAAGATCCACCTGCAGGGAACCACCTGCAGCCAATGGAGAAACCTAAATAGGATATGTAGTTTAAAAATTGTGAATGGTTTTTGTGTGCTGAAGATGTTTTTCATATACTACTAGTCAAGCAAATATTAGGTAAAACCAGATGGAATCCATAACATTGGTGTGAGATGCACTCTTTCTCAAAAAGAGTGTTTATAGTGCAAAATTGGACTCTTGTTTGCTGTAGCTGGCTTTCCTATTTCAGAAATTACTTCTGCTCACTAGGCAGGAAGACCTATGCCATAAGGATGTCTGTCCCTACTTTTGAATAAAATGGATTGTGACTTGCATTTTCTGCTTAACTCAGTCTTGTCAATATATGTTAGCTTTGCTCCAAGCATGCCTAGTGAATGGTGCCTATGAAGGAACACAGTGCTAACAATACCTAAACCATGAGCCTTGAACAGCTCTATGAAGAGGACAACAGTTGCATCTGTTGGTGCAGTATGTTTTTTGCTGATGCAGAGCTTTGACACCTAACAAGATTGCTTCTTAGTAACAGCTGGCCTGCTTAGCGCCATGGGAGACTGCAGGTAAATGTGCTCTGCCCAGGGAATTTAGCTGCTGAGTTTGCATCTTAATCTGTGCATTTGTCTCTTCCACAGAGAGTCCCAACAAAGAATTAGTGGCATCTCTATGCAAAATTCCATACTGGGTAAAGGATGAACTCTTACTATATCCCAAGGAGTTTCAGAAAGCATTAGATATCTCAAGCCTATTATAATTTACTATCCACAGCCATAAACAGACACCACTTTATTCCTGGCTCTTCCTAAAGTTACATATTTCAATTCCATTTCTAGTGTTTTTATTCAAAATTAAGTGTTTAAACATTTTTTCTCAGCTCTTCTAAATAAGTAGAAGGGGGCTAAATTCAGCGGGTCAATTATTAATATCAAATTCTTCATTCAGTTCCTTCTGAGACATGACTGAACAATTGTCCTCAACAGTTCTGTTATTGCCTGAGCTCCTGTCCAGATTTTGTTATTGTCTAAGTTGCAGGGGATGACGGATCTAACATGGCTCTGTACAGCTTCTGAGTAGGGAAGGAAGTCAAAAAGAATTTTGCACGGTATACAAGTTATCCAGCTGGGTGATTTTTCAGTCTGCCTGACATAATTACCTTTATTACCACCTCTGTAAATACATGGAATACTTTCATTTCAGAGTTTGAAATATAGAACCATGAATTTTTTGAGAGTCACGCAAACACTACAACTATGTGATTGTGGGTTTTGGAGTGATTAGTGTGGATTTGCTCCAACCTGCTTCTGATGAGAAAGATGCAGATGCATATTTACTTCTCTCAGTCTGTCTCTGTCTCTGTCTCTGTGTAGAAAAGGATTTTTTCCCTTTTTCCCTAGTGCATCATATCTCTGCGTGGTGTATCTAATTGATTTTTCTATTTCAGAGGATTGGAGCTTTGCCAGTCTTGTAGGGTCTGCCTGAAGCTTTTTATAGACTTCTGCTTCGTGCTCCCTTTGCTTTCCTTGAGAATCTTTTCCTATTGTTGGATTTCCTGTATTTAAATAGTTTTTTATTTAATTTTTGTCTTGTTTAAGCAGGAGATGAACTGCTTCCTTCAGGTTGCTGCTTTGGTTGGCTTTCCAGGATAGGAGGGTGGATCTCTAGTCTTCTTAGAGCAAGATCAAGGGCCTGCTTTGCTTACGTTACAGGGAAGTCATAGGTAATTAAAGAAAAGTTGAACATGCATTAATGTGCGACAGAAAGACATCAAAAAACATTTAAAGCAGTTTATAATAATGTTACTGTAATGAGATTATAGGTTTTACACAGAACCTGACTTATGCCCTTGGTAAGAACAATCTTGAAGACTTGATAAGATGCCTTAGCAAAGGGAAGGCTGCTGAGGTTACTAAGGATGCAAAGAAAGTGGTTCTGGGTGTTTTCCTTCTTTAAATCCCTGCTGGTGTTTTCAGAAGGGCTGTGTTCAAAGATGTATAATGTATCTCTTCCTAGAATCACTGCATGTTTTGATTACTATATAGAAGGAAAGGAAAGGGGAACAGATGAAAGGAAAAAAAAATCAGAAACTATTTTTCTTTTCCTCCCAGGTATTCCAGATAAAAAGACGGGTTTAAGTGCATCCATGTTCATCCAGGAGTTTCAATAGCTTCATAATCTTATCTGAATTTTTACTTTAATGTGTGTAATAAAATCAACTTAATCTGAGGTCACAGGAGGTGTGAAGAGAGCTTTTCTCCTATTAAATTACATTTTAACTTTATTTGACCAAGTCCATAGTTTGGTACTGATACGTTAAAACTAAAATAAGAGCAGTATTTTAAACTTGATACACATGCCTAATAATGGAAGCCTAGAGATCTTATATTGTAGTAGTTCAATTTTTTTTCTTTAAGGTAGGTAAGGAAAAAAAAAAATGAAGCTAAACTATGTGTGCATAAAACCTTTGCAGCATGGAATGTGGTTTAATAGGTAATTAAATGAAGGTATTACCTGATCATAAATTAATATTATAAGAAGCTGAAAAAATGAGAGACTCCGTATTATTTACAAAATAGGTTGTAGTTCCATGAGCTGTTAAGTTCATTATAGAACGTATTCAGTCGTGGCACCAGGCTATTTGATCAAAGCACTGATGCAAAAAGCAAAATGGGTAAAAGCATTCTCTCAGTTAAAACTGATCTAAACTTTCTGAAGGGCTGACTTGTTCGACATGTTTTTCATTATGCACTTATCATTTATAGCTAGAACCTGGCATGCCACAGGCCTTTTGCATCATATCTTCCTTGTCTTTTGTCGAAAATCTAGTCCTCTGATGTCAACAAGAAGCTGCTTCGCTTATTTGGAAGAATATATCCCTTCTGTAAATTCATTCACTTAGGTTCAACTCTTTCTTTCTGTTGCAGAAAGATTTTTCTTCCCCAAGCTGTCTCAATGCCTGCTGCTTCAGAGCTCAAGACAATGTGTTTCTATAACCAAAAGAGAAAATGCTACCTTTGATTTCATAGTATGAACAGCCAGAATCAGCCAGAAGAGAATTTGTCCATTTAACCATTTGTCTACCCTTATAACTCCTGCTAGAGTCAAGAGTTAGATCTTCTCAGGTACTGGAGGAAAACCTCATTAAAGAGAAAAACCTTCTGAAAGTTTGAAGAATGAGATATTATGTCACATCTGTACTTTTTTATTAGAATACAGATATGCTGAATCTGGACTGCTACTATGAACAGATTGGGAGCAGCCCTGCTGAGAAGGACTTGGGGGTACTTGTGGATGAGAGGCTGGATACGACCCAGACATGTGCACTCACAGCCCAGAAAGCCAAACGTGTCCTGGGCTGTATAAAAAGCAGAGTAGCCAGCAGGGTGAGGGAGGTGATCCTGCCCTTACGCTCTGCTCTGGTGAGACCCCACCTGCAGCGCTGCATCCAGCTCCGGGGTCCCCAGCACAGGAGAGACATCAAGTTGCTGGAGTGAGTCCAGAGGAGGCTACCAAGTTGGAACATCTCTCCCATGAAGGAAAGGCTGGGAGAATTAGGATTGCAATTCTTCCTGGAGAAGAGAAGCCTTTGAGGTGACTTAATTGCTGTCTTCCAGAAGGGAGTCTATAAGAAAGATGGAGAGAGTCTATTTACAGGAATATGTCCTGTGACGGGAAAACAAACTGAAAAAGAGCGGTTTAGATTAGTTATTAGGAAGAAATTCTTTACTGTAAAGGTGATGAGGGCACTGGAACAGGTTGCTCAGAGAAGTTGTGGATGTGCCACCCCTAGAAGTGTTCAAGGCCATATTGGATGGAGCTCTGAGCAGTTCCGTTCTAGTGAAAGGTGTCCCTGCCCATTGCTGATGAGTTGGAACTAGATGAACATTAAGGTCCCTTCCAAACCTTTCTATGACTCTATGTTTCTATGTCATGTCTGCATTGCAAAAAGGATAACATACTAACCCTGCTGGTATGCAAACTGCTGGCTCTCTGAGCTGAGCCAGGAATAAAGAGTTTGAGGAATTATTTACCTAACAAAAAGAAGAATGAAAAAATTTTAGGAGAAAAATTTTAAAATAATTTTATGAACCATACCTATATGTAATTCATTTAGTGAATAACTAGAAATATTGTATGAAATTCTCTGGGTTTTTTTGTATGCCTCATTTATCTAGTAACAGAGTGAAGCTTGTCTTTGAATTCTGTTAAAGTTGCACCTTCACAAATTTATAATAAACCTGATTTTTGCCAGTATCTTTGGTGGTGATTCCTTAACCTACATAACCACTCTCTTGTGACAGATACCAGGTGAAATATTCAGGGCATGTAGATGGCACTAGATAAGATTTGAGGAGCAACTGAATGGAACCTGGAATATTCTGAACTGTTCCAAAAAGCTAAATTCTATCCCACAACTTAGGGTTGCTCCACACTGCTGTTTTATTTTCCAGTACACTTTACACTTCTCTCGCTGACATAACATCTGGTACTGTGCCTTAGATTTGATGGCTATTCTAAGCTATCTAGTGTATACATACCATCAAAGAATGAGCAGAGTAGGCCACAGCAAACAGAACGACAGCAGAAGTGGACTTAATGCATGCTTGCATTCAGCATAAGAAAAACATAAAAGAGCTAATGTAGATGATAGGAGGTGATGGGCAAACTTGACATGCTCCTATGGGGTGTGACTTCAAACATCCTGCTCCCCAGCCCCCAGGTATTTTTAATTCATAGCACATTTATATCTATCTGCAAATATTTTTTTTTTCCTTTTTTCCAGCAGATAAATTTCCATTAGCAGGTCTAAGTGAATGGAAGGGATATGGGGCTGCTCTCTTGTGCAGAGAAGAGGCCTGTATGGGCAGGAAAGTAACAACCACAGGTCTTCAGAGCTGGGCTTGAAAAGATCTGTGAACAGTCCAGAAAGCAGTCAAAAATCAAGACTTGTGCAATATTTTTTTCCCCTTAAATATCAACAAAATACATAGCAATAGTCAAAGATTTTGAATGGAATAGTCTGCCAGAGCAATAAGTAAAACGTAGATTGGTGGTTCCCTGGACCATGAATGTGTGGCAACAGGCTGTGGTTGAGGCTATTGTTTCAGAGCAAGTCCCTGCTCCCAGAGTTTTGCTATTTGCTCCCCTTTGTTTTGCAAAGAAGCAGTAACTGAAGAAGTTCTGGTTAAATTCAATGCTTTCAGTGAATGACTTGATCTGCCATGGCTTCATGAAATAGGTGTGATCACTGCTGGAACAGTGGAGACAATGCAGAAATGTCTAAAGCAATTTTCTACAGAGGTCATGCAAAGACAGGGNAAGACAGTGATAGATACATTTGAAGATCGGAAATCCTCTTCAATAAGGCATGCATTGGCCTTTGCATATTCTTTGGGTAGCTAACACAAAAACAAGAGCATCAGAAACCTGGCACAAATACTAGTGACAGCAATAAGATGTCATGCTGATCCCCAAAGGCTTGAAATATAATAGGGAAATCTTCTTTCTTATTTTACAATTGTGAGATGAGAAGACATTTCTGAGACAGGCAGAGAGGAATCTCTTTGAATTTCTTCTGTTCATCCACAACAAATAGGTAAAGAGTATTGTGGATAGCACCCCCCAAATTATCTCACCAGTTATATTGGCAGTGGCTAACTCACTAGCAATGAAATCAGGTGAGGTAGGAATAAAAATCATTCACTTTAAAAGAACAATAGAAAATTACTTTTTCCACACATTTTCATGATCGTCATCTTCTTGCCAGTTATTATATACATCACTTTTCTTATCAGAAGAAAAATAGAGTGAGATTACATGATTAAAGACTGTTCTCCACAAACACCAGGTGGCAAGCAGCACAATGGCAGGCAGGGGAACCCAAAAAAAGTGAGTCAGAGTCTGAATTCTTCTTACTGAAATTCTTCTAAGCAGACCAAAGTCCATCTCTTTACATTTAAGGATGTTATTCATCTTCTCACCTTGTTCCCTCCTCTCAGAATTCTCAACTCCACTCTCATGATCACTGCCATATACACTGGCTCACATCTTCACATCCCTGAACAATTTTTCTTATTTGTAAGCATGACGTTCAGCAGCTTGTCTTCCCTTTTCATCCCCTCCATCACCCGTATTAGGAACTTGCCATCAACGTGCACTAGAAACATCTTGTGACCTGATGTGTTGTCCTTTGAGCGGGCATAAAAGTAGCCTTATTTCCCCACGAGAATCACAGCCTACACATGTGAGGCTTCTTCCACTTGTCTGAAGAAGTTGTCATCCAGTCCTTTCTGCCCGGGACGTCTGTAGCAGACACACAGACATTGGTTTTCCCTTTATTTCCTACTGGTAATCCCCAGTTGGATCATTATGTGCCTCTAGGGAGGGGTCCACACACTCCCACTGATCTCTTACATAAAGGGGAACTTCCTTCCTTGCCCTCCTGGCCTCTCCTGCCTACAAAGCACACAGCCATCCACTGTAGCTCTCCAACCATGTGAGCTGTACTACCCCATTCTCATGGTTTCAGGAGTTGGTAGCCTGGCCACAGCACACTGACCCCTGATTCCTCCCAGTTCTGCACATTTGTTCCCCATGCTGCATCAGTGTATACACACTCCAGAGAGGTGCACAGTTCTATTCCCCACAGAAGGTAGAACCAAGTTGACCCCACCCTGACATAATAACCGTAACAGACTGCATTCATTTACACCTGTGAATGTGTTTTTTAAAGGAATTTCTCAGTATAGAACAATCTGTGGAGACTTAATTTTTTCTTCTTTTTTTTTTTTTT
>WBMY01011351.1:3844-20519 GCA_013397315.1 Donacobius atricapilla
TTCCAAGATTCCTGTATTTAAGCCATGTGTCCCAGGGGTGTACACCTGTACCTGATTGGCCAACCCGGCTGTCTGTTCCAAAGCAGATCACCAATTGGTTTTTTACCATTCATGCCAAACCAATACACGAGACACACCCATCCGTAGAATAATTTTTACACAAAAACCAAGTTACACATAGTAAATAATGCAAAAAGATAAAATAACACAATGTGTACCTCAAAGAAATTTAGTTGTTAAATAAAAACCATGTATAAATGTTATTATTTACTAAATATCACTACCATTGTCTGTATATAGTTATATACTATAAATATATATGTATAAAGTATGTGTATGTAGAGCTAGAATTTATTTAGTTTTAGTAGTAAGTTGACAATATAGAAATAAGAGGTAAAATGTCCTAGTGACTTTATGATGCCTGTATTCCCAATCGTCTGTTCTGTATATTGTGTTCTGCACCTTTAAAATTAATTCCTAAAGTACAATTTATTTTAAAAAACTATATTAACTCCTCTGCATTCCTCTCCGAGATAGTCAGTTCAACTAAGGCTCAAACAAACTGCTGCAAGACAGAAATCTCCTGTGCTTTTTAATTAGTTTTAGCTAACTAAGGCAAAAAACTAGTTTTTTTTTTCTTTTTCTTTCTTAAAACTATTTAAACCTGCTCCAGACTGAAAACCCAAAAAAAACCCCCTAAAAGATCACCCCTGTGTCCTTTAGGGCCCAAAACAACATTTTTCTCCAGCACCAAAAAAATTAATAAAAGACTAAAAAAGACCAGCTGCACCCACAGCAAAGACTTTTCTCAGTTTACCATCTCACTTCAACAAAAAGTTTTATTATATCATATTATTCATCCTATGTGCTCATAAACATTTTGTTTATTAAATAAATAGCTTTTTCTACTTTTCTCCAAAAAAGTTTTTTTTCCGAACCAGTTGTAAAAAAAAGACTGTTTAAATTTGCATTTCCAGAAAAACCCCATTCAGAAGTTTCCTCCCAAAATTTGCCCTAAACCAAAAAATACAGCATGAAAGACAAACTTATATGCTACCCATTTTACTTTCCTACAAGAAACATCTAAGGGAAAGGTTGCAGTTATTTCCCTTTTTAAACTTACTTGGTTCTCATTTGCTACAGTGATTAAGACAAACATTGCCTATATATTTATCTGAGAGAGGTGGATAGTCACAGACATATATATACATGTACAATATAGCATGTACTTTTTGCAGTGAACAAGACCAAATATTTTATTTATTATATGGTGTTTTCTTTGAAAACACAGCCATACTGATTTCATTAATTCTCAGCTTTTGTCCAACTTTTTTTTTTTGCTAAAAGTGGATGCCTAACATATGTAGATGGGCAAAGTTGTTTTGTCAATGTATATAATTTTTCTCATAGATTCAGCTTTAGCTGTTCAAATCAGGCCATTGCCGAGATTCCTGGAAATATATTTTGCCTGTGAAGAGAAAGATAATTTCCTATCTTTAGAAAAAAGAAATCTCTAAGTGTGAAAGGTAATACCTCTTCTCCAAGAGGACCTCATAAACCCCTGCAAATTTACTACTTTAAAATTCTCATTTTCTGTATTTGCCTCCCCCGCCCCCCCCAGCATCCATACTGGTAAAACAAACAAACAAACAAAAGCAAAGATTCCCCCCAAACCCAATCTCATATCAAAATGAATTCCCTATTATAGCCACAGAATTTTCTTATGGCAGGGAGGGGTTTTGAAACATTACATGATAATGTGCCTTATTAATAAGGTAAAGCCTTTTCTTAAAAAGACATTAAAAGCTGAAGAATTAAAAATTTCTTCTGGCTCTGCTTAGATTTCTGAATCTTAATAATAGTTCTGAATTATTCCTGAGAGTGTTTTATGATAATGAGCTGCTATTAGCACACTACTAAAACAACTCTGCTGTGACAAACATCAGCACTTAAATCAGCCTATTGGAAAAACACAAGCCTAAGTACTGCCTCCCTGCATCTTATCCCTGTTAGGATGCAAAGTCACTACAAATTTTAATTGTCCAGCCTATAAGGCTGAGACCACAATGTCTTATTGAAACATGGACACTAAGTTGCTCCAAGATACCAGCCAGAGGTGGAATATGAGAAAGCCTTGGAAATTGCTGTCTCAAAGATGCCCTGCCAGCTTTTGCTGACTCCAGTAATCTGCTGCAAATTCTCAATTGTCTTAAAATAATGCTTTTATATTTTTGCAGTGGGAAGTTACAGGCATCACAGATCACAGGAAAAACAGGTTCACTGCTGACCAGTTAACTTAGTCTTACCAAAAACTATCTAGAGCCAAACAGCGGCACATGGCAACTTAATCTGGTTCTACTTTATTACCTCAGTAAGGTGTGAATGGCAAGGTTGGTAATTTGTACCACTTAGATACTATTGTTTTTAAGCCTAGGGAATTGCTTTCTTAAAAAAAAAAATGTTACATATAACACATCTTCACTTCTATGACAATTGGTCAGAACAGCTAAAGCCATGAACAGAAGAAATACAAATATCTGAGCTTCCAACATTAGAGCTTCACAGGTTACCTGGGTTTCATACAGTATATTGGGCAAGACTCTCAGCTCTGTGACATGAGTAGAAAGTAATTTCATTACTATGTATACTGGTTTGGGCTGGGGTGGAGTTAATTCTCTTCACAGTGGCTAGTGTGACACTGTGTTTTGGATTTGTGCTGAACACAGTGTTGATAATACAGAGATGTTTGTGTTATTTCTGGGCAGGGCTTATACAGAGCCAAGGCCTTTTCTGCTTCTCTCACTACCATGCTAGCGAGGAAGTTGGGGGTGCATGGGAGGCTGGGAGGAGATGCAGCCAGGACAGATGACTGCAAATGACCAGGGGGATATTCCAGACCATATGACATCATTCTCAGTATATAAACTGTGAGCAAGAAGGAAGAAGGAGGAATGTTTGGAGTGACTACATTTGTTGCGTGTGATGCGGTCCTGGTCTCCTGGAGGTGACTGAACACCTGCTTACAGTGCATTAATACCTTGTTTTGGTTTGTTTGTGTGCACGGCTTTTGCTTTCCCTATTAAACTGTCTTTATCTCAATCCATGAGTTTTCCAGCTCTTACCCTTCCAATTCTCTCCCTTATCCTAATGGTGGGAAGTGAGTGAGTGGCAGTGTGGGGCTTGGCTGCTGGCTGGGGTTAAACCACAACACCGTGGTATTAAAATCAATTAAATCAATTGCATTACATGGGAAAAAAAATCTGGTGAAATTGAGAGCAGCAGGGAGCTGAGTTCTTGCTCTATTCTTTTCCACTCTGAGCAAGGACTAACTCTTTGAATTTCTTATTAGTGTCTCTGTAGAGTAGATAACCACTTCTTTTCAGAGATTGCTTAGAAATAATCACTAGGAAAAATAATTAGTGCACCCAGTCAAGATCCTCAAAGGCACTTGAGTACCAAATTTTATGAAGAAAATTGCCTCAAATATTTTTCAGTATTTGAACTTGAAGCCAGAGACTGCAAGGCTTTAGCCATGACATTAATTTCTTATCTACAGTTTCTAGTAAAACAGGTTCATTGACCAGGAAAAAAAATAAATCTACATGTACTAAACAAAATGAAACAGAAAATATGAAATTATGAGAATGAAAATGAATAATTTCCAAGTTAATAGTTCAATTATAGAATCATAGAATCATTTAGGTTGGGCAAAACCTTTAAAGTCATGGAGTCCATCCATTAACCCAGCACTGCCAAGTCCACCACTAAGCCACATCTCTAAGCACTATGCACACACATCTTTTAAATACCTCCAGGCAAGGTGAATCAACCACATCCCTGCACATAGTTTTCCTGCTGCACTTCCAGGTCCTGGATTTTGCCCACGCTCCCTGCATTGTTGTAGATACAGTCCAGTTGGGCTATTGAGCTCAGTGCCTTTTTTGTGGGAAAAACTCTAATTCCTGTGTGACAATTCAGATGTGTTTCTGTGGTTTTTAGTACATCAATGACCCTTGTGACTTTGCTGTTACATGAATCACCACAACCCTACCTCCACAGATAGAGCAGAGTGAAGGACCTTGCTAACATGCCATCCCTTAAACTTTGGTGTGCTGCCCACAGGCTTATCTCTAGTGAACTTGGATCCATCCCTTTCTCCCCTCAGATCCAGATAAAAGCTCTTTCAATGAGCTCTGCTAACTCCTCCATAAAGATTTTTTTTCTCATTGAGATCCATCTGTCATCATCAGGCCCTGGTGTTGTGTAGACTGACCCATGATCTAAAACCCCAGAATTCTGTCAGTGACACCAGGCTCAGAGCCAGGTATTGATCTGCTGGATCATCCTATTCCTTCCCTCATCATATCCTGAAAGTGAGAATATTACCTGTGGTCCTGATCCCTTAACCAGATGTCCCTCTGAAAACCTCTCTTGATTTCCCTTGGGCTTCTTGTTGCAACTTCATTGCTGCCTACCTGAAAAGTCAATAATGTGTAATAACCTGAGTGCCATACCAAAGTGTGGAGCTTTATCTTTTCATCTTTAACCCTGGGTACCAGGGGAGGCAACAGACTCCCCTAAGAAGTCTACACTACATGTTGGGCATTCTCTTCCCTTCAGAAGTGTGTCTACTATGACTTTGACCCAGTTGGTTTTCTTTACAGAAGCAAGCTTGATGCAGGACATTGTCCAGTTTAACCTCACTGACACCTCCGTACCAGGTGAATCATTGTCCTTGTTATTGTTTGGTTTCACTTGCAGAGCTTCTTGCCTGTTATGTCAGGGTACCTGGGATGGTGGGACAGTCAGAGGAGATGTGCCTGCTGCACTGAGCAGGAGCTTGTTGCCATTGCCTCTATTTCTTTCATCACCCTGTTTGGCCAGGTGGTAAGAGGACAGGGAATCTTCTGTGTCACTCAACTTGTTCTATCAAACCTGTCTCAGGGAAGGTAGGGTGTGATTCCAGTGGTCTGTCTCTCTATTATTCCCAGATACTCCTCAACTTACTGATCTCTTCTCAGAGCTCTTGCACTAAGTGAAGGAGTCCCTCTACCTGTCCCACAGAGGTGCTCACTGCTGCTGGCCTGTTCTGCTGTAAGAGCAGCTGACAGCTGGGTGGCAGCATGTTCTCACTGAGGTCTTTCTGGGAAGATGAGTCAGCTGTGGTGGATGCTGGTCTTAGAGAGACCCTTGCTTTCTGCTGGGTGGATAGCCAAGCTCCCTGGTTGAGCTGTGTGGAGGCTTGGCTATCATTGCTCCTGGCCCCTCTCAGGTAATTTCTGTTGCTGTCATGAAAGCTGTGGGCTCCTGGTGGCTTGCTTATCTTCTCCTGAGTTTTCCCCAGTCTGGGAACCTGCCTGTGCACCAGACAAGATTGTTTCATTGCAGATTGTGCCAGCACTGAAGCTACTCTTCTAGGCAGTCCTTGGAACCCATATAATAAATACTTCAGCAGCATCTCTTTCCTGGGAGGAAGGAATATAGACTTACTGGGAATCACCAGCTCAGTTACAGAGACCTTGGTTAAAGTTTTCATAGTCTCTACTCCAGTTTTCTTCCTAGAGGTTTTTTGCAAAAATAAGTCAGGGCAATATATCAAACATTTGTCCAACACAACTGAGGAGCCTTCTACTTCTGAGCAAATCTGCCTAGCTAATTTACACAAGTCTTTTCACTGAAACACCTACCACTGGTGAAATTAGACAATGGTATACAATTTCCCTTGCTGTTTGCTCAGAATGAACAGTCACCCAAAATGAAAAGGGGTGGTAATCCTTCAGTTTTTTTGGTGGGACCTGAATTCATCTAAATGTTGTGTTTTTCCTCCCTGAAAGAAGAATCCCATATAAACCACTCTCACTTAATTATCATATATTGCTTCATAATGGAATTCCTTCTTTGATTTTTTGAGAATGTGGAATTTATATTTCTATGTTACAGGTGTTTTTAATGCATATTGATACCAGTGTTTCAGCTTCTTTGTCTGAAGAAGGCAGCTCTATGAAACAATGGACATTCTTTTCTTAAAAAGATTTTTAAAAGTATCATTTGCTGCAAAATTTAAAACTATCTTTTCCAAGCTGCTTGGAAAACTGTACTTGTAGTTATTTTAAACTGTTGCAATTTCTCCTTCAATTCTAATTTTTTGCAATATCATCATAGAAATAGGCATTTAAACTTAACACATTATGATATGAAGCCTGAAAGTGCATACCCTCACGTCTGTGAATTCTACCCCCATTTCATTAATCCACTGCATGACTTCCTCTCTATTTTTGTCACAGAAAGTTGTCAGTTATCAAAAATGAGAAGGTTGAACTATCAAGATATGCTGTTTCCTACACCGGTAAGAATTGACATGAAAGTATTTTAAAAATATAATTACTAACGCAAGGAAAAGTTTTTAAAACTGTCAGCTAATAGTATGTTCTTCAAAGCATCCCTAGAATTAAGTGTTTTTGTCAATTATTTAGTAAGTGCCTAATTTGTTGCTACTGGGGAAGAAAATTGCACGGTTGCTTCTAAATTATTAAACAATATTTTGATGGCATTGACAGAGCAAATAGTAAGATATTGACCACAATCATCATGCTATAGACAAATTCTCACAGCTTTCCTTTTTATCTTCTTATGTGAAATTGAAGAGAAGAAAAATGTCATTAACTATTATGAACTATATGTGCAAACTGTGATTGGAAGCCATACCAAGAGTTCACCTTCCTCTAGATGTTCTTGTAAAGTGACTAATATATAGAGATTTTTCTAAGAAAACATTCAGAACTTCACAAAGAAACTTGACTGCAACATGCAGTCAATCTTCTGGCTTTACAGGATTTTTGCTTTTCTGCTGATCATTGGCATCAAGGTCTATTTTGAGTCTTTTGGAAGAAATGTCTGCATTTTTAACAGTGTTTTAAAAAGCAGATACCTAGACAGACTCGATCAAACTTTACCTCCCTTTTTAGCCATATTCATGAGAAAAGTTTAATTTCTTTCCCCCTAAATTTCCTGCGATTGAAAGATCATTGTGTTACACATTCATCTGTTCTTGTCCAGAGAAGTAAAGACTTCATGATCAGGTACAAGGCAAAGACACGAGTAGAAGAGGGTGGAAGGGCTACTCATAGTGCCTGGTGCGGACGAGTTTGTATTTTGGACTGAATGCTGGTGGTTACCACATCTCTAATATGGACAGGTGATGCTGTTCGTCACACACACACAGACATACACTCACACTTTGATCAGAACACATGAACTAAAACTGATTTATTTGAAAAGTTTGACTCCATTTTATAGTATATCTACAAAGGCCAGGGATTGGGGGAGAAGGTTGACACCTTTCCCCATCCCATTGGTCAAGACAAATGTCCATCAGCTGTCCATATCTCTAAGAATAGGAATGAAAACTACCTTGAGGTTATGAAAACATTGGCCGGTGTTTACAGACCAAAGCGTGAGAAGAAACCCAAACCATGAAACTGTGAAACAGAAGAGAAGGCTGAAAAATCAGGGCAACAGACAGGGATTGTCCTCAGAGAAGGTTATTCCTTTGTTGTGGAAAAGATGCCAAATCCAGATGAGAAGAAGAAGCAAAGGTGTTAACAGCAGAAGAACAAGAGTGTTTCTTTCAATTTGTACATATCTTGGTTCTGGCCAGGACAGGGTTAATTTTTTACAGTAGCCAGGACAGGCCTGGCTAGGATACAAAGGTTATTCTATACCACCTCACCATTGCCAGAGTGGGAGGAAGGGAGTGTTCCAGGGAGAAGGGGTTCCTTCTGGATGGGGTAGCTTGTTAGAGGGAGTGGTGGCGTGGTGCTGTTTCCAGTAAACTGTTCTTATCTCAGTACATTGTTTTTCACCTTTTGTGCCTCCAATTCTCCTCTCCAGCCTTCAGCAAGGGACAGAGGGGAAGCAAGTGAGAGACACATGGTTTGAAGAGTCTCAGTATGAGCACTAAATTGGAGAGTACCATTCCTAAAGCATGACAGTACATCACAAATTTGGGTTGATTACCACACTTGTGAGTATATAGCTGTGGCCATATGTAGCAATGATCAAAAGATGACCACAAGCCATTACCAATATTTAGGGTGCATGGGAAAATGAGACCATTCAGAATTCTTTAGAGTATGTTCTTAAATGTTGTTGGTCTAGGAGACCTATAGGACTTTATTACAGAATTTGCTGTATTAATTAAATAATAAATCAAGGCCAGTTTAAGCTCATAATTTGAATGTATTTTTCCATGCTCTCAGGAGCAATTTTTATTCTTAGTTTAAAGGAAAAGCTCTACTAACAGCCTTAGAAGAGTTTGTCAATCTATCTCAAGTTCTAGACCCATTAAGTCTGAAACTTGGCTAACAACAGTTGAAAATAGGAGGTGCTGCTCTACTGACACATTAATAAAGGAGATGAATACAGGCAGACACACAACTGCATATGCAAGTCTTTTATTGCCTTTTTATTTCACGTACCATAGTCATGGTCTCCTTCTTGTAAGAAAAAATGAAAACCTTAACTCATTGGGCTCAAATTATATTTTATCCACTGAAGAATAGTTCAAAAGAACTTGAAATTGTTTGGGCAAAGCCCGTCATTCCTGCAACCTTTTAGTCACATAATAGTTCATGAAGATTAGTTTATTTTCAGTCTGTATGAGATGCCCTTACAGTTGAGACTAGATGCCCAAAGTGTCCAAAACACAAAATCAGTAAAATGTTCAGGCAATACAGATGAAAGAACTGAGACTTGGAAATGAATGAGAAAACAAAAATGGCTTTAGAGAAAAGAAGAACGTAGTAATTAAGAGCCTGGAGTATAAGCAGATATCTGGAAACATGCATCCACAATGTACTAGCTTCCCAAATGTTATGCTTCATAACATCTTACAGCTTGTGCTGCTGAAACTCATAATCATCTTGCACACCTTCTGTGCCTGCAATGACATATCTTCTGCAATGATAAATTTCTAGATGACTCCCCCACTCCCCCAATAAACAAGAGAGAGTATCAAAACTGTGACAGAATTATAAAAATTTGGTTCTCGTTTGGAAACAAAATCATATGCATTGAAATCATTCCTGATTGCTTGCTTAGGTAAGCTCTTATTCATGGATGTCCATGCGCCTTGCTCTGAAAGTTTTTTTCCCATAACATCCAATCTAATCTGTTGGCTATCAGTTAAGTCTGTGACCAGATTTCCTCCAAGGCATATTTAACCTGCATCCAGTGGGCTCAAAGCACTTCATGGATTACTCCTGTTTCCACTGAAATTGGTTTTGATGCTCAGAACAGGACACTGTCATTAATTAGGAATACCTCTGAATGTCTTATCTAAGAGATGGTCATTTTTATATTTCTTCTGCAGGTGTGTGGATATGGGCTTGAAGAATGAGATTAATTTTATCTGATATAAACACTTTGGCATCGGGTCTAAGATAATCTTGTAAGATCCCTCCTGAAGGTAATAGGCAGAGGAAGGGAACTTTGGAAAACAGTTCACTGCTCCTGTCTTAGAATGGTGTAACAGTTTCTGTGAGGTTGCTCTCTCTCTGAGACAAGGAAACATGAGACCTTGCTTTTAAATGAGAAAAAGGCAGAAGAAACAGATTCTATTATTTCTTCAAATGAAATGGTGTCTGCATTGACTTTTGGATCAAAGACAAGACTGCTTGTGTGATTGGGACACAGATTCTGGGGGGAAACAATTGGTCTTATTCTATAATATTAACAGAAGTCATCATTCCCTTTTGTTATTTTGATGATTTTAGATCTCCAGGGTTCCCACTAAATAAAAATAACTATTAATTCTGTGTAGCATCTCTGACTGGATCCTCTATGCTTGACCAGAAGGTTACAGTATTACTCTGGTGCACATTTATAAGAGAAAAGTGAGGATTATGGTAATCTAGGGAAAAAAAATGTCTGCTGCTGATTTTAACTTCAGTTTGGACATTCTAAATGGTTTTCTTTGAAGACACTTAGACTGTGAAATCATTAGAAAAATAAAGATTAGTTAGACATTACAGGTATCATCATCCCTAGCCATTCCTGTGACACAGCTTGGAAAGGAGTTTTTTTCCCCTGTAGATATTAATGGCCATGCTGAAAAGCTTAGAATTTTTTTTTTTGTATTTCTTCATGTAGATTATTCATGTAAAAGAATTACCCACTCATTAACTCCAAGTAATTTCACATGGACCATCAACGACTTACTATTTACACAACATGTTATATTCAAGGTTTGAATGAAAGGAACACTAGAACTGGTCAGAAAAATTACAGCTTTTTGTAAGTTCAACCCTTATTGTGACAGCTTGATGAGAAAGTCAAGAGATACTGATTCAAAATTAAAATGGAAGATAGTAGGCACAGAATTTCAAGCCCAAAATTCTCAAAAATTACTTTAGAACCATTTTTGGTGGGGGATTACAGACAAAGAGGGTACATATTTTAGAGAAGGAGTTCTCTGGTATGTCAGCAGTTGGAAATTTGGTGGATTAGGTTGCTAATGAGTATTCAGTCAGTGATAACATATTTTTTGGTGAATTTGTTTGTTGCTTCCATTCTACTCAGGCATGCATTTTCTCCTGATAGATGGTTCTCCAGATTTTCAAGAAAACTCCAGACCACTTGAATCCTAGTGCAATATACATGCTGGTAATGTTTTTTGGAGTGGTTACAGAAATAAAACTCTTGTGGTGACTTCTTTCTGAAACAGCTGCATCTCCATGGAAATTTTGCATTCATTAATGTTTGGGAGCAACTTCTCCAATCTCAGTTCATTCCAGCCAGGTCACCAAGAGTGATACCATGCCTCTCTGTCCTCCAAGTACATAGTCTAATGATGCTACCCATAGCTTTTCTCTCCACTGGAAATCCCCTGTCTATCAAGAGGTTAGATTCACCTTGGCAATTCCACACACGAAAAATAAATATAAATATGTCATGGCCTTTCTTTTCCACATATTCAGCATGTTTCAACAGTATAAGCAGAGATAGTTCAGGCTCTGAATGTATAAATACAAAGAGTAAAGTGACCTTTTGTCCCAGAGCTTGGCACCTTGTGAGACACGGAAGCACACTGGCTGCACAGCACTAGGAAGCCAGTGCAGGGGCCACTTCCATGCCCCCTGTCTGAACACTGTGATTGCTACTGGGGCTGTTCAAGAGGCCTGAACACAGATCAGCCAGCATGGCTGAAGCGCTGGATGTGCCTCATGAAAGTTTTTGTGGAAGAAACTGCTTAACAAAGGAAAGGGGTTGGAATGTTACTTTCTATATGGCAAACAATTTACACTGTCATTAATATTGCAAGCCTTTTTTTTCAGAAGAAAAAAACCCTGCTTTATTTTAAGATTTTTCGTATGGTTTATTCTGAGATTTAGAAAACACAAGAGAGTCAGGCCTTCCAGTCAAATGCATTTAGCTTGACGGAATGCATTTGCAATAGCTTTACAACAATGGCCTAGAGAATACTTGCAATTCACATTGGACTATTTTTTCTCTTTTTTTTTTTTTACTGCTTGGAAAATGGATCTAGTTTGGGGCCTAATTCACAGCTACCACACCTACTCTCTCTGCCCAGAGAGTGAAGAGAATGAATAGGTCAATCACCTGACATATTTCCATCCAATTTCAAGGGTAGAATGTGTTCATTTTCTGACTAATGGCATGTCATTTTGCAGAAGCCTTTGGTCGCGAATTAATCCTGGAATCAAAACAGATTTTCCGGGGAGCAATCTTCCATCAAGTATTGATTTTTTTACACTCATGGAGTCTGTACTCCCTAATTTAACCTGACAATGATTCTACACAATGGGCTGGGAGCACCTTGGCAACTCACAGAAGGAACTTTTGGTGTCTTTTCTTTCTGTAAAGTAGTGGAGGGTGGGGGGAGTGAGGAGTGGGGGAAAGAAAAGACCCAAACAGCACAGTTAGTCACTGGGGGAGTGTTTACAGTCTGATGTTTTATTTCTGATTATTTCGAATGGAGAAATAATGCTAACTTTAGAAGTAATGTAAGTGGAGATGTCTCTGAGAGACGCATGACTCCGTGAAATCCTGTTTATGGCAACAGTCCCCTGCTGCTCTTGCACCTTTTTCTCACCCCCAGCACTCTTGGATGCTAATAACACAAAAAACTATAATAGCATCTCTAGCTGCACCTGATGTTTTTATGAGTTGACATTTTACTCTACAAAAAATAAAAAATTAAATCCTTCCACACATAGAAGTGTAAAAATGCATCCTTTACCAAAATGGTGTTTTTTAACTCTGGCCTTACAAATCCAGCTGCCAATAACTAAGCTTTTCTGTTTAGTCCTCTTACAAGGCAAACTTCTTTGCAACTTCTTCTTTACATGCTCTGTACTAAACCCTAGCTGTTCATTCTATTTATTTGACTACTTACACCAACAAGAAAAAATGAAAGATCTATCATCATGAAACAATAATACACAACTCAGTGAAAAGTGAGAAATCATTTAGAAACAGAAGTATTGATAGGACAAGCAGTGAAGAAGCCATAAGATGCTGTCTTTTAACAGAAAATGATGATGTGCCATTTTTGTTTTTGAAGGTAACACTGCAGAAGTGAAATAATGAAATGTAATCATCATTCCCAGGCTAAAAATTCTTTCTCAGAGATGAGAAGAAATACAAATATTTAAGAGATAGTGAGTAAGATGCCCATCCTTTTGCCTGAAAAACTGAAATGGAAGAGATTTTAAGCATCTTGCACAAAGACCTTTACAGAAAAATATCAACATCTCTGCTGATGATTTCTCCCTTAGAAATGCCTCATTACTGAAAACATGACCCAAAGAATAATACTTGTTTTTCTTTGCCATTTCAGAGACAATCACAATTTTTCCCCTCTCTAAAACAGCCTTTCAGTTTTACTTTGAATAAAAGAAACATGAAAACCTTTCTTGGTCTAACAGGAAAAGGTTTGGAAAAAACTACACTAATTCTTCCTTCAGTTTGGCTACCAAAACCATAATATAATAATAGCATTTTTAGATGTTTCATTCCAGATAGTAACCTGTTGCAGATCTGACTGTGCAAATTTCTGATTAATGGATCTCTGTCATTGCCAGTTCTAAATTCAAAAGAGGACAAAAGTGTAGAAGAGGAAAACAACTTTAGATGAGACTGTGCATGGCTGAATCAGGACCTAAATTCCTAAAAACTGCAATACCAGAGCATAATGCAGGAAATGTTTGTGGAAGATAAATAAACTGAGGTAAACAGAAATAAGAGGTCCATATACAATTTCAATAATGACATTAAGTAACAAATCAGTAATAGTTGTTCCTGAACACCAACAATACCATATTATTTCTCAATTGTACAATTTCAGGAATACCTTGGAAACCACAAGATAAGTGTCTTCTGGCCTCATCAAAAAGGTTAGGGTGAAGAACCCTTGTGTGAAAAGTTTTGAGAGACAGAATATGTTTAAATTGTTACAAATGTTTATAAAAGTCCTTCTAGGCATAAAGATGATGACAGAAATCATACAAAGGAACAGTTGAAGATAGCTCTCTTATTGTTAAAGAACTCTTTTCTTGCAAGATTTTTTTCTACTTTCATCTCATTTTCCAGAGATATTTTGAGAGAGGACTGCTTCTTTTCTTCCTTGTTTTATGAAAGTGCCTTTGTACATTAGCAAAGTGCTTTAATAACATGCACTTTGTAAAAGTCAAAAGTGCTCTATTATCCATAAGTATTGAAGTAAATAGCACTTGTTTTAATTGAAAACATCAAACTTTTGTAACTCTAAACACATCAAAGACACAACTGTTTGTGCACCTCTTCTAGTGCTTTTAGACAGACTGAAAAAGAATCAAGTTTATTAGAGCCTTGAGAAATTTTCAAATTGAAATGCCTTTCAACCTTCAAGTGGTTAAAATATGGAAATGGTTAATGCACTTAGCATGTGAAGCTACTTTGAAAGAGTGAGGGGTTTAACCAATTATCTCTATCAGCTGAGAAGTGCCAACTGACCACAGGCAGCTTAGGACAGTCTGACTTTAAGGTAACACATAATGGTTTACATTTTAATCTGTAGGTTAACTAGCAAAGAGAGATTTAAGCTGTTGTATTTTACTTTACAGGAGCATGCACTCAGCATGTTGCTGTGGCTTGACTGAAGGACAACACAGTTTTGAATCACTGTAACTTGACAGTTCTTCAAGTGTACTTAAACTTTATATACACAGAAAAGTGTAGTGATTTGCTCAGTGTCAGTGTAACAAAACTATTTCTAAATTAATTTATCTTTCATCCTTGAAGAAAAAACATAAATGGCTTAAGGAGTGCATTTTAGTTGGTCAGTTATTAACTTTACCTGAAAGAGATGTTGTCTCACCATGGGGGTAAAAAAGTGGCCAGAGTGATTTCTGAGACAAATTGAGTTACATTAATAAAGCTTTTGAGACCAGATGAAGGCTACTGGCTCTGGTACAGACTGGGGCAAATGATGAACACAACCCACAACCATGCCTTAACAAGTTAACATCTGTCAGCCGAGCTCTGGTAACTGACTGTGATTAGATTTTGTTTTGATAAAAAGCTAATGGAAAGAGGACAAATAAAATCAAAAATCATTTATATCGCCAACCATCAAAACACTAATAGAATTTTTAGTGTGTGTCCAGGACTTGACCTCCTGTTTTCTTCAGGTTTCTTGTCCCTTAAAGGGTGAGTCTTCTTTTTCAGAAGCCTCCTGTCCACTATTGACACTGTTCGTCACACACACACGCACACACATTGATCAGAAGGCATGAAACTAAACTGATTTATTTAAAAAGGTCTGACTCCATTTTATAGTATTTCTACAAAGGCCAGGGATTGGGGGAGAAGGCTGACACCTCTCCCCATCCCATTGGTCAAGACAACTGTCCATCAGCTGTCCATATCTCTAAGAATAGGAATGTAAACTACCTTGAGATTACAAAAAACATAGTGGCTGTGTTTACATCACCCAAGCGTGAGAAAACCCAAACCATGAAACTGTGAAATAGAGGAGAAGGCAGAAAAATCAGGGCGACACACTATTATTTATTTGTATTATCATTTGCTTAGAGGCCTGTGTCAGGAATCCAGCCATGTGGTACTAGCATATTCTAGCTATTGTCTTGCTTTGACTTACAAGGTGTCCTGGTTTAGGGGAAATTTGGGAGGAAACCTTTGAATAGGCTCCTCTGAAAAGCAAATCTAAAAGGCCCTTCCTCCACAACTGGTTTGGTAAAAACTTCCTTGGAGAAAAGTGGAAAAAGCTATTTTTTTAACAAAATAAAATGCCCACGAGTACACAGAATGAATAATATGAAACAACAAAANTAGCAATACTGCTTGAAGCCTTCACAGAGTAACATATTATACATGAGCCCCTGATGTAATATATACTCTGGCCTTAATGGTGTATGGACGCTTCCATGTGGACAAAATCTCCTCTGCATATTATCAATCACACCTTCTTAAGGATACAAAGAGCATAAGCTATACCACGTGGCATATGCTATACAGTAGGCAGTTAAAGAAAAATGAAAGATCAATAAAAAAGAGTACACTCTTTTGTATGCATCCTTTCAATTTTGTTTTCTTGCTTTGTGTTCCACCAAAAGTGAGTTATTTAGAAGGATGTCTATTTAATGAGTTTAGGTGAACTTGCAGCTAAAAGGCAGTCTGAATTCCACTGTGGTATTGCATTATTGCTGAAGAATTGTGGCATGGCATCATATCTGAAAGAAATAGTCACAATGGAATAATTAAGGACATGATACATGTAAAGAAAATAATGTGGAAAGATAAAGTGGTCATGGCCAGTTTAGTAAATGTGTGGTGTGGCATAAGTCTACAATTACCCTACAATTTATCCTAACTCATATGTACTCCAGCAACTCAAGATAACTTATTAGTAACTGATTGCTAATTAACATTACTAACCTGTAACTGAAATCCTCACAGTGTGTGTCTTGGTTAGAAAAGACAGATGTTTACTAGGGAGGGCAGGACCTCCCTTTGGAGTAGAGAATTCAAACCCCCTGCCTCCGAATTATTAAAACTTTGATATTAAGTCAGCTCTCAGGCAAAGATATCGGGATAGGAATAACAGCTCTTTACTGGTATGTACAACAAGGCAAACAACCAATAGCAACTACAGCATTAATGATAAACAAAACCCAGGAACCTTGAGGGGGCTTTTGTTTCACAAAGCCTGGGGCAGTCTGGTCTTGGTGCAGGGATCTGAGAGCACCAAGCTGGAATGGTGGAAAATCCCGGGCTGGTGGGTGGGATGTACCAGAAGATCCACGGTAGTAACTGGAAGGGCAGGGAAGTCCTGGCAGGGCAGGGCAGTGCGGGGATACAGCGTATCCAAAGCGGTGCCGAAGAAAAAGCGGCAGTGGTGGGACGAGGCCAGCCCAGCTCCAGCAGGGCAGGAGGAGGCGAGCTCAGAGTTCCTGGGAGATGATAGTAGATTTCCTCAGGAACAGACCTGGTGATGACAGTGAAAAACTCTTCCCGCAGCAAGAGCAGCCTGACCGTTCTCTCTCCAATGCCGAGAGCAAGAGTGCAAAGCTTCCCCCACGCCTGCCCTTTACCTGCCCAAAACCTTGTGGTATCTCTTTTTTCCTTTGGAGAGAAAAACTCTCAGAGACCACAA
>WBMY01011351.1:20551-175269 GCA_013397315.1 Donacobius atricapilla
CATATGGGTCATGGACTTACACATGGGGTTTCGCCTTTTAAAGATGCACAACTCCACAACAAAGAACTTCTCATTCTTCACTGGTGATGAGGCTTCAAAACATCTCATAGGATCACTGGATCACAGTTTCTAATTTAACATCCATTCAGTAAAAATCAGGGATTATGGTTTCTAATTCAAATAGCCACTCAGTAATAGCAGACACCTTTGCTTGAATCCAGAAAATCATCTCCCCATTTTTAGTCCACGATTTCAAGGAATATTACAGTCCATTACAATAAATTAAGATTTATAGCCCAAAACTAAGGCAACTTGTCATCTTTCCCAATTAAGAGGTCACCCTTTCTTTACTGACTTTGATATCTTCATATTATCCCTTTGCATACCTGCAATTTAGCCTTTCCTCTCTCTTTGAGAAGGGGTAGAGTTTAAAAAAGTCTCAGTCGGTGTTAGGAAAGAGTCAATGTTCTCCTGCTGGGCCTGCAGATGGACACGTGGTCTCAGCTGTGGCATTGGTGAAAAGCCTCAAATCCTCGAGGTGTAGAAAAGCTCAGAAACGGCGGCCAGGATCTTCTTTCCCCCTCCGACCCTCAGTCTTATGGGGTGGATTTTGGCCCAGCCTGGGCTCGGTGCTGCTCTCCAGGGACCCAGGGGCTGGGGGGCCGGGGCCATCTCCCTTGGCCCGGCCCGTGGCGTGGGGCAGGCCGTATGATCAGCTGCATGTTCGCAGCCGTGGTTCTGCCGGTGTCTGCTGGGCTCGGAGGGGCCTGACTCAGCTTGGCTCTGGCCCCGGCCCGGCCGCCCCGGCCCTGAGCCAGGGGCAGTGGGCCCTGAGCCAGGCCCTGCTGCTCCCTTTCCCCAAATTACCTTGTGGCAGGCCTGCAGTAAGAAAGAGAGGCAGTCCCCAAGATTCCCCCTGTACTTAAGCTGTGTGTCCCAGGGGTGTACATCTGTACCTGATTGGCCAACCTGGCTGTCAGTTCCAAGGCAGATCACCAATTGGTTTTTTTACCATTCAGGACAAACCAATACAGTAAGCAAAACAGAATTTCAAAAATAGGCTGCCAAATAGCTCCATATGTTTCCTCTCCCCTCTGACTTCTCCTGCTATTCTCCTTCTACTTCATATTTCATTCTTTTATTTACCCAGTTCATTGGCATTCCTTTGTCTTGAGGACTCCTTTTGGCAGAGTAAGACCTACTGTTTTTAATGACTCATTACACCACAGCCGTGGGCTCAGGAATGCAGGTACAAATCCTTGTATGTCATCAGCGCTGCTGACTTGGGACTGGCATTGAATTTGTAGCAAAGGTGGAATAAAACACACTAGCACAAGAACTCTTTGTGGGATTTTAGTGTACTCTGACCTTTCAATCATGCTAGGATGAAGCTCTTTAATAATTAATTGCACCAACTGCCTATTTTCCATCTCCTATATTGGAGGGCCTTAGAAATATATAATATGAACTTCACCTTAGTCATATCAGTGGTAGGTCTGGCACCTTTATGTGTAATTAGAGAATGTGTAGCAGCTTATCCAGAAGTTTGCAGCTACAAAAATGGAGTAGTCCCATTTCCCTTGTGCTTCGTTTTGGCTGTGATACTTCCCTGGTAGCATAGTTAGCCAAACTCAGTTTGCTAATTCAGTGGAAAACTGATTGTGGTACCCTTGATCCATTGTATTTTCTCCTGGATCAATGAGCTGGGTGAGTTTAGAGTGCAGTTAGATGAGCATCAGAGCTGGTTAGTGAAGGACTGAACAGCCAGGGAAAGGTACTGGAGGCAGTAGAGGTGGGAGCAGAAGTGAGCCCTTTTTAGAAGTTGTAAGCTCTCAGAGGTGCTCAGCTTGTATGGCCTTACCATACACTTAAACCCAGAGTCATGGGCTATGTGACTGCTGAAACCCTTTGGTGGTGGTGTGGTGGGTGCAACACAAAAGAGAAAGCAAGCAAAAAGGTGGTGTGAATGAGCTCTTGGGCAATCAACATCGTAAGCTGCTGCAATTCATTCTGCTGGGGGTCTGCCCATGACCTCTACAACAGAGGGCTGGGCTAATGATCTTGATTTCGTATTTGCAGTAGACTGGGAATATGCATTCCAAAGTCACCATTCTGTCAGTGTGCGGTGAGTTATTAAGCCTTCTTGCTCAGTCCTGTTTCTGGGAATAACAACACAGGTATTTCTGATTATACAGCCACAACAAGCCTGTGAAAGCAAAGGTTTCTTTTTCTGACTGTATAATGAGCACCTGAGAACATTCAGGTGGTTTCAGTCTCCAAGATCCAGGTTAAACGTTGGCAGACTACTTCTCTCCAAGGGAGAGAAAAAACCAAAGCTCCCAAAGGGAAGCTAACATTGCATAGCACCTGCCAGGGGCAGCCATAGCGGGTTTTTAAGAGACTGGAAGGGAAATTTGCTAGCCAGGAACTGGTCCCATCATTCCTGGGAGGTGTGAGCAGAGTGGGCTTAGGGAGGCTGGGAAGCTAGGTTCATACCAGATTGTCTGGCAGGCTCATGATAAGAGATATGAGGCCATGTCAGGACATAGGCCAGCTCAGTGCCAGGGCAGGACTGTGAGGTGCTGGATGTCAGCACTCCTGAGACAGGAACTGATGGCCCCAGCTGGGCTGAAATGGGCTTGTAGGCAGGGCAAAGACGGTAGGGTCTGTTGGTGCTGTTGGGGCGTTAACTATACTGGTCTTTGCACAAGTCCACATCCTTGAGAAAATAACCCCCAAATCAAACTGATAAACCCTGAAAATGCTGCCAGAGTTTTTCTCCCTTGAAGGAAGAAAGCCCAGTCTTGCCAACCCTGTAGGTTTTCTCCAGGATAGTCCATCCTTGCTCCACCTACACTTCCTGAGACAGCTACTAGTTTTAACAACACTTTGATGCTCAGAAATTACAACAAAGTGACTTTAAAATTGGTTCTCCGGTTTTCTGTGTGTGCACACATACATGTTACTTATCAAGGCGAATGCTAACTGCAAGATATGGGAGTAATTGTCAGCAGTGTGGAACCTAATTTTCTACTATACAGACATCTATGTTGGTTGCACATATTAGAGTTGTCATGCTTTAAATGTCAGCACCATTTTAACATCTATAGAAGTTTGTAGAATTAATGAGAGAGATTCTTACTGTAAATGTATTGGAAATGGCAGCATTCAGTTACCTGTAAATGTTAAAACAATGTCTACTGAGAGCTGACAAAGACAATCAGTAGATGCATGCTTTGGTTTGTCAGATGTTCAGCCCCTGAAGACCTGTTTCATCTTACTTTGTGTTCATTTGAATGTTATTCATGGTGCCAAGAGGAGTAATCTGGCCCAAGATTATAGTGACTTCTGCCCTTGGGAAGTGAGGGGGGAAACTGTAAATGCCTCAAGGTGATCTGAAGGGGCTGCAGTCACTGGTACTCTGAGTGGAGATTGGTGTGTGAGTGCTGCAGAGCTGTGCCCTGGACTGGCCTGTTCAGGCAGGTGGCAAGGAAGCTGTTATCAAGGCTTTCACAGAAAGATAACAGGACTATTTGTCCTCCTGGGAAGCAAAGGTGAAGCAGGTACATGAGCTTTTCTCCAAGAGTGCCCCGCCAAAACGCAAACAAAAAGAGTTTTAATGCTTCTGTACAACCTTCCAAGTGGCTGTTTGGATGAAAAATCTCAAGGTTTATCGAGCTAAGTAATTTATGTACTTTCATGTTAGTAGCTCTATTGTTTTAGATTGTACTGGGTAGTGGAGAATAGCCATCAGTCTGTATTATGCAGAACCAGTGCAGATTTCTTTGAGTAATTTCCAGTAGTTGCAGACTGTCTGGACAGGATAATTTATGTTTGAATTTTATCCATTTCATATAATAACTTGCAGTTCACTACTCAACTGGACTCTTCCACGACATCTGAAAGGAACCCAGACCCCTCCTGAATTCAAAGTCTGAATATGCATCTGGCTTCTTTTACATCCCAGAAAGATGCTTTCTCTAATTATCTTATTTATGCTTTATGTAACATCTCTCAAAGTAGCTAGTGAAGATAGTGCATCTACCATTGAAGACTTAGCGTGAGTGACTGAGTTTTAGACTGGGACAGCACTGCAGCAAAAATCCCCAAATGTCTTTAGAAAGCAAACACAGAAAGGTCACTAAGCAAAATTCACTAATGAGTTCCAACACATATGCAAAGAAATATGTTTTCCTAGTTTTCATTCAAGTCCTACTCACTGTTTCCTTCCATTGAAACTACTTATAGTCTATCCTCAGAGAACATAAGAAATTTTATTAATTTAAGACTTTTCTGAATTTAGGCAGGTGTACAAATATCCTATCCCATCTCCTCTTTCAACATCTCACATACCCCTGACAACAAATCTCTGTGATTTTTCTTCCAGGAGAATGCGTAAGAAAACACTTTGAAAAAATTTGTTAGACTTTTTAATGGTTATTTTATGTGTGCATTTCACTTTGCCGCAGGCAATGGCAGAAGAAAAAAAATCAATCCATATTTGTGCAGAATAAAAAATGAAAAGAAAAAAAAAACTTCTTCCAAAATAATTAGCTGTGTGGCATGAGGAATGGAATCATCAAAAATACTTGGCTTTTTCTCCTGCTGCTGCTGAGCCCTTAAAATACCCAGACACATTAAGAACAATAGTTAGGAAGATTTATTTTGGGGTACAGGCTGCTCTTCTTGTGGAGACAAGTAAATGCTAACCTTTTTATGAAGCCTGAAACCTCCCCAGTTCTATTTTTGGACTGAGTGCTTTAAAATGCAACTGAAACAAAAAATAACATAGCAAGGCGTTTTTTAGACAAAGATTAAATGGGTCAATCATTCATTCAGCAATGGCTTCAAATGTGTCTACAATAGCTACAGATGAAAAGTTTTATGCATCTGTCTCCATTTCTATGGAAGACATCCATAGATATGGATGCATTATATATGCATCTATCACATGTTTGTGTGTGCATATATAAATACAGAAATACATGTGTTCACTTAAACATTAGCATTTGTGCGACTATGTATTCACATGAACATACATGCTAAATGTGGTTAATCTTGCATCTCTTCTGAAAGGCTCTAGAAGATGCAGAAAGGAAATGTACTTGCATTTGATTTGGTCAGAATATACTTGAAAAATAGTTTATTAAAAATGTGAGGACTTCTGAATGACTCAAACATACAACCTTACTATGACAGTGCATTAACAGTGGGTAACTCCAGCAGGAATGATTGATATTGCTTATAAAAAGCCTGGTGTAGAATGTTTGTTGTGCTGCCAACAACACTGTGTAGGAGGTTATTTTTTTGGTGCCTGGCAATGATTTTTGCACAACGTACTGTGTAATCATTGTCCACAATGCATTTTTTCTACCATAAAACCTGTAGAAGGAATAATATGACCCTCATTTTTTTCTCTAGCTTCTAAAGAGAACTCTAAAATATATACCTCATGGCAGTAGTCCATAAACTCCAGTTGTGCTAAGGCACTGTGCAATCTGAGGCTACCAAAATCAATAAAATCATTGAACCCACAAATATTTCTACAGCTATAGTTCTGTGAAGAGTTAGAGAAGCATATATATCTATATGTAGGAAAAAATAGACAAAGAGACTGTTGTTGGTAGGAGGAGCAAAATCTGCTGGATTTAGACTGCAAGAGAGTGAACTGCAGAAATGTGATGTTCATAGTATCATACCAGAGCAGTATAAATTCAAGAGATGCAATACATTCAGGAAATGGATTTAAATGGGATGGATGACTGGCTCTGGCAATTGCTAATAAGACATAGAATGTTTCCTGCCAAGGTCACTGATTTTACTCCATTTCATTATCAATTATTAAATATATCTTCCTCTTATTATTAGTTTACAAGTTGTTTTCACATGAGGGATGCCATCTGGTGTCCTATGTGAGGTGAATTGTTGACTAGGAATCAGGCTTAAAGCAGAGTGGTATCTGTCACAGGAAAATTGTTGTTACATCAGTAGTAGCTTGCACTCTGTCCTGACTCTGTCAGGAGTCTCAAGAGCAAGGACAAGGTCTATGAAGAGGTACAGAGCTTGATTATTGTTTTCCTCTCTTTTTGTATGTGAAACGCTGCATCAATGAGAAAGATGGGTCTAGATTTTTCCACCAGTCTGGTACTTCTCACATGCAATAAACCTCTTCCCAGCATGGTAGCAGGGAGTGTATTAGGTGGTCATCAGTCGGCTCTTTACTCAGGCACGCTTATATCTAGGACCACCTTACCTTATGAAATAAAATTATTAATTTAAATTTTTTTCTTCATCAAAATGGCAGCTTAAAATGGAATTTAAGAGACTGAGAAACAAAGAAGGGATTTAATAATGTAAAAATATATGTTAAAAATAATAATGAAAAAGCCTAAACTACTTCAGTACTGATATTAAAAAAAAAAAGCAGCATATTTCAGTTCCTTTTTTCCTCACAGAATTCCGAATCTAAGGGAAATTCTCTGAGGTTCATTAACAAAAATACAGATACTTCCAGCAAGTCAGTCATCAAACAAATAGTTCTCTTTCCGTACAGATAAGGTATATTCTTCATGCTGCTAAAGGACGGAAAAAGATATTACTGAGATGCTGTGAGCAAGCAGAAAATTAAAAGCACAACCATAAACTCCCCCTCTAAAGGACATGATGAAACTCTGAGGTAGTGGTAAGTTATCTGCTTTTTGTGGATTTGGGGGGGGNTATTTCTGTGCTCTGCCTTTTCCTTGTTCCATTCTTCTTGCACCTTTGCCATTGGAGCCTTTCAACCAGTTGTGGTCATAGAGGAGCAAGTTGGTTTAAAGACAAAGTGTTTTCTGAGGTTGTCCCAACTAAAATGAGACAATGAATTATAAGAAGAGATTATTTGCTGGAAGATATGAAGAGACAGTTTTCAGCCCTTAGGGGTAGGGATGAGAAAGGGGCATAGCAGACAATACTGTTGTTTGCAGAGCACATTTGCCTATGCCAAAAAGAAAATTATGGACGATCATCTTCTGAAATTTGCTGCCTAGTGGATCTGGATATGAGGATTTTGGGGAAGACTGTAAATTTCACCTGAGAGCTATATTTTTAGCTTTTAACTCTGTTCAGATTGTGCTGTAAACATCAAAGGCAAAGAAAAGCAATGGCTAAAACACTGGAAAGCCTGAAGGAAAGTTACTAGGACTGACCAAAGAAAGGGGAAAAGAAACACATGTTGATTATCTGAACTATACTTAAAAATCGCTTTATGTAAGAAAAGGTCTTCAGGACTACATTTTTATCCAAGTAGCTGTTGTACATGCTAACCCCCTATTTCATCAGCTTTTCTATTTTGGAGACTGGTAGGTCGCCTACGCTACTCTTTCCAGCTCCTCAGTGTCTGTGGCTGAGCAACAATTTTGCTTCCTTGTTCACATGTCCCATGGTGGCATACTAAAGTGTCCTTAGGCCTCACGAGCCAGGCATCACATGCTTTAGGTGCATGCATTGCACAGGGTCCTACCCACCCACAGAACTTATCACCAGACAGCCCCTGAAGGTGCAACCCTGTTGCAACCCTCTTCATAGAGAGTAGAAATGAGCAGAGATACAGACTTCTTGTTTATCACAGCATGAAAAGGGTCCTGGTTTATTCCTCTTTACAGCTTAGCCATCTTGACTACAACTATTCACTGACTCTGGCTCCTACTGTGGGTTTTCCTTGCAGTCTCTGACTGCTGGTTATTTTCTGCTAAACTCTGACTTCAAGTATTAGTTTGCAGACTCTGAATGCAGGCTTTTACCTAGCTAGACTCAGACTGCAGTTTCCAAACTCAGGCTCTAACTGCAGACCCAGACTGACCTCACAGCAGTGATTCTCTCTTCTCAGCATCCTTCTTCTTCATGATCCTCTCATTCCCTCTTTCTCAAAGTTCCTCCTCCTTCACAATTCCTGCTTGCTTGCTCATTCCCTCTTTCTCAAAGTTCCTCCTCCTTCACAATTCCTGCTTGCTTGCTGGCTATCCCACTCCCTTTTATCACATTTATCTTTATTTGCTTTAGCTACAACTCATCAGGGGCAAGGCTGTATTGGGAAATTAACACAGCTGTTACTTATCAGGGGCAAGGTCACCTGTATTTCCTTCTCCTACACAAACCCAGTACAGAGATGGCTCTAGGTTGGGTGTGGTTTAGCCTTGCAGAGCTTCTGGCTTGCACAGTGCTTTGTGGTAGAACATGTCTTTTTCTCCTTGGGGGTGCTTTCTGAGAGAAATAAGCCTCATTGACTAGCATGAAGAACCTTCATTCCAACAAACTGAACTGGGCATAGAGTTTTCTGGACTCCTCTAACCCATTTTGTAGAACCGGTGATGTAGCAAGCCTCAGAGCTTCTTTGAAAGCAGATAAGCATTTGACAAAGAGGAAAGCTTTGAAAAAGAAGTCTAAATCCTTTATATTTATGGAATCAACACTCCAGCAGGTAAGCAACAAAGCTACTTAAGGTAAACCTATACTCTTGTACATTTGTACATCCCCCAATTTAAACAGGCTGTTTGATGATAATAGCAAACACAAATAGCCTTAAACCCACTACAGATTTTGTTAGAGTAATGAGTGAAAACCTGTGTTTATTTCTCTCCTCTAGCCTATAAAAAGTAGCCTATTTTATTGTATTATACCCTGAACCACAAGAATAGAATTTCTAATGCGTTACCTCATAATCAGTATCTACATGGATGCCAGTTTCCTCTCCTCCTTCCTTTTAATCACCTTCACAGTGCAAGAGGAACAAAGTGCTTTATTCAGCTAGAGATTTTCTTAATCCTAAATTAGAATAATATATTTGCTGTATTAGAAATTAAAGTGACAGACTGCTTTCTTTTAAGGACAGTCTTTACATCTCCACAGTAAGGAACAGTTTTACAGGAAGTCAAGGCCTGCATAGGTGTTGTGCTGGGAAAAGCTTTTGTACCCATTTACTGTAATTTCAATGTACCCCTGTAAAGTTAACTTCTATGAAAAATTCAGGAGAGAGCTTTTTGAAAGGAGGGATGTGACACCAACACTGGTCCTTTCTGGTATACATGTGCCAAGACATCAGTGGCTAATCTTGTGAATCACTTGAAAATTATGAAGAACTTCAAGCACCAAGACAAATGAAATCTGGTTTCCCAGGCTATGCATCTCCTAGCAGCTTGTGAGCTCAGTGCTATTTCTTCCTTCACCTGGGTTTTTTGGAAGGATTATTTTTCTCCTTGTCCAAGTCAATTCTCTCTGGTGCTCATTAAGGTTTACTTACTTAAGTTCACAATGTGTATAACTTCATTTGCCCAGCTAGTGTGAGTGATGTTTTGATGCTACCTTCATAGATACATTTAGTGACGTGTAATTCTTCACAGGATTGGATGCACCCTCAGCAGTTGTGAATCAATACTCTTATTTATCACTTTTTCTGACTCATTAATCAGTAAATTTTGATGTGCCCTCTATTATTTTTGAAATATAAACTCAGATGGGACTGTATCTCAACAGGAGAGGCATGTGCATATTTCTTCTAAAATTAATACATCTATCTGTGGCTTGGCAGTAGACTGCCAAAAACAGTGCTGAAGGTAATCTGGAGGGGGCTTACTTACAAGTACTTACTGCAGCCTTTTTCTCACCTGGGAGTCCAATCTGCCTCTTTTTTCTTTAGGCTATTTTCATTAAACCTGTAGTAATATATCTCCCTTATGTCAGATTTGTTTGAAACTGGCCAATCGTTTAAGGCGTTGAGGTTAAAATTGTATGAAATCTAAGTAGGTAAAGAAAGAAGCAGGCAATGAGTTGTTTCTTTATGATTCCAAGCCAACATGAATTTGTAAACATTTAAATACATCTGGGTTCCTGAGACATGATTGAACAAAACAGGAGATGCTGGCTTTGTATATAGGCACATTCATTTTTACATACTAAATAATTTCATATTAAATTAATTAAATAATATAATTAAAATAGAAAAATAAAATCTGTGCACAAACAATAAATAATTACACTATGTTGTGATAATTTTTTCTCCTAATTTTAGTCCCTCAAATGGTTTATTCTATACCCCCCCATCGCCTTCCTTTTATAGTTGGTTTAGTCCTAACTGCATTCCTTTATGCAGCAATCACTTACCCCTCAGATCCACCCACTGTTCCTCCTACCCCCTTGTCAACCCTACCCTGTGCTAGTCCCACCCCAGTGGCAGGTTCAAGTTACTCCCCACCCTTTGTGTTCCCCATTGGTCAATGTATTTGCACCCTCTCCTGAGACCTCCCCTGTTTATAAGTCACTGTGAGCCTGGTATCAGGTGTCACTGTGAGCCCCTGCCTTACCTTCGAGTTAGGTTTGCTTTCTGTTAATAAATTCAATTCTTAAAGTTAGCAAGTGAAGCCCGTCTCGTTTTTCCTACCCTGATCATCTGGTGGGTGCCAAGAACACTGAGGAACCTTGGGGGAAGTGTTGTGAACCACCCCCTGCTCGCAGTCTAGGACTGGATCACAGCACGTGGCACACCAACGTGGAGCAGCACGGATCGCGACAGAGTTCCTGAAGGCTCCAGCTGGGTGAGGGAGGCTCAAAAGAAGCCCACTTGGAGTGGTTTCTGCCTGTTGGCTGGTCTCATGGCCTGGCTTGTTTGGAGGACCCTAGCAGAAGAAGCTGAAAAGAGGTCATCTGAGGCACTCACTGCTTTGAACGGAACTCCAAGTTTCATTGGATTAGCCTGGGAAAGGAGCAGTTTTTTTGGACAGCAGAGAGCAGCTCCTGATCCGGGAATCCTGTAAGCCAGAAGTGCCACCCTTTGACCCCAAAGAGGAGGTTGAGTGGTGAGTGGGTCTGGACTCCAAATCCTCAACAGTCAGGGCCAGGCATGCAGGGACCCCCTCTGCTTATCCTAGGGAACCCCACTGGATCTGTAGGAGAGAGTCACAGACGAAAAGGTCAAGTAGTGGGCTGCAGATATTGTGGCGGTAGCTTACAGGAGGGTTCTTTCCAGAGGTTTATAGTGGAAAGGGCCAGCATGAGAATGACATCTTTCATATGCTGATGAGACATTTATCACCCTTTTAATTTAACTTTGATTTCCTATGGGAGGAAATTTAGAAAAGAAGATCTAAAAAGGTTAGCCTGGTGGTTTCATGATACCTTCCCCTGGCTACTTATTGAGGTGTTTGCTGATGGGTGGTTTTTAGAAAGAGTAGGAGATATTTTGAGGAATAGAGCGCCCAAATAACTGCCTATTTTTAACATCATTCAGGAGGCCTTATGCCATCTTAGACAATGTCAGGGGTCTCAGCAATCAGTACTTCCTCCCACAGGTTTTGTCCGTTCCTGTACTCCTCCTTCCTCGTCCCTCAATCTCAGATCCCAGTCCCCTCCCTGTCCTGGCAAAGGGTGTTCAAATGCCAGGGACCTTTCCCTTACCCCTCAATCCAGCCTCTCTCTCCTGTGCAGTGACCCTCCTTTTTTGGCTTCAGTGAAGCCTCCCTCACCCTCTTTCCCTCAGACTCCCCTAAAACCTTCCTTTCGTGTCCCCATGCCTGCCTCCGGCTCATCTCAAAGCTCTGCCTCGGGAGGCAGTGGCTGTTCTGCAGTAAGCCCCGTCCTCTGTAGGGGGAGCGGAGCTGGGAGCTCCCTTGTGAAGACCGTTGTTTTGAACTCTCCCCTCAGGATGGTGGCCTCTGTGTCCCCTTCCCTATCCCTCTCTGTCTCCCTACCTGAATGCCAAGTAACTTGTCATCAAGGTAGGACTGGGGTTAGCAGTGTCCTTCTGGGAAGGGATCCCCCCATTGATATCTCTACAGGTTCTGTGCAGTTAAGTATGTCCTTTGCTGTTTGGGGAAAACATCCACCCCTTCGATCCCCAATTGCAAGAATGGACATAAGTTTTTCATCCAAAACTTAAAGATGTGATTGGAAAAAGAGAAGGTGATGCTGTTTGTCACACACACACACACACGTGATCAGAAGGCATGAAAAACTAAAACTGATTAATTTAAAAAGGTCTGACTCCATTTTATAGTATTTTTACAAAGGCCAGGGATTGGGGGAGAAGGTTGACACCTCTCCCCATCCCATTGGTCAAGACAAATGTCCATCAGCTGTCCATATCTCTAAGACAAAGAATGTAAACTACCTTGAAACTACAATAACATTGGCTGTGTTTACAGACCAGGGCGTGAGAAGAAACCCAAACCATGAAACTGTGAAATAGAAGAGACGGCTGAAAAATCAGGGCGACAAAAGGAACCATCATGATTTTATTTCAAGCTGATTAGAAAGGGGACAACACTGTAGATTGCTTGGACTGGTTTAGGTTCCCTTTCCTTGATTAAAATTATCTTAAGTTTAAATGTGTTTTATGGGAACTGTATACATTTCAATGTTTTGTTATTTTCAGTAAGCTTAACTAAGTTATTATTATAATTATGGTTTCCCATATGTTCTATGATCTGATTTTAAGTAAGTATTGGTGTTATTTTTTGTTTGTGCAGGTCCACTTATCCTCTTCCAGCTCCCAGTTCCTGCATTCCTCCTTTCAGTTCCCATGTTATGGAGACGATCGTAATCAGTCCTTCAGACGTACAGTCAGTCGTCCACTGATGTCTCTGCGGATGGACAGAGCTCCCCAGCTGATCTCTCAGATCAGGAGACAGACGAAGGCACAGAAACTGACCAAGATTAAGTCCTTCTAGACCTTGAACTACCGGGAGATGAGTCAGGTCTTGGGTCTGGTGGCGGTGCAATGGAGCCCTCCCTTCCCGCCCAAGTCACCACGTTGGAATCGATATCCATTTCTGTTTACGGGTCTGGTCCGTGCGTGGGGGATTGGGCTCGTGGGCAGTGGGTCGCAAGCGGCCAGCAGGCCGGAGGGGGCCTCGGGATCTCCGGGACTCCCCCTGGTCCAGCTCTGCTGGCATCACGCCCCCCCCGCCCCGCCCCGGCCATGCCCTGGGGGCTAGGGAACAGCGGGGAACAGCCCATCCATTCTCCAGATATTCCCGGCAGTTGAGGGGGGTGGCAGGCTGGTGGCTCAGCCCATGCCGGTGCTGGGATTGGGCTTGGTGACAGCGAAGTGCCCGAACTGCAGTGTTTCCACACAATATACCCTTGGCGCTGCGGGTCTGGCGGTGGAGGATCCGCCCAGCGGTGGCGTGGCGGCGATCACACTGCCGGCATTCGCTGAGGCGGGGGCCGGGGATGCTGCAGCCCCCCCTGCGCTGCCTGCCCCGCCAGTGCAGATGGCGGGTGCCCCTGTGCAGCAGGCGGACACGCTGGCACGGCTAGTGGGAATGCCCGCGGGCTGGTCTCGGTTAAATTCCTGTCAGACCCTGCCCCTGTGGGGGGCAGCCTGATTTGCTCCACCCGGAGCAGGCGGCCCCGGCAGTGAGACAGGGGCGGGGGAGTCATTAGGGGTGTTGCTGGCCCCTCCTCTCCCCGTGCTGCCCCCGCTGGGGGTGCCAGGTAGGGATGGGGCTGGGTCAGTGCTGGGCACGGCTCTCCCCGCGCGTCTGCCGTGCCCACCCGTGCCGGGCTGGGGTGGTCCTGCGGCGCCGGCTGCCCTGCTGGGGGCACTGGGCGCCGCCGAGTCTCTGCCCGTCGCGTCGCTGCCCGCGCTCACCGCCTGCTGGCTCTGGGCGCCGGGGCCCGAGCGGCCCGTGCCCTTTTCCGCGCCTGCTTTGCATGACCTGCCTGGACACGCTGTAGCCGCAGGCTCCGCTGTGCAACCTTTGCCAGCCAGCGCCTCTGTGCTGCAAATGGATGCAACTCCTGCTGTGGCCGGTGTCACTCCGTTGGCAGCTGCCGCGGCCCCGCATCCCCAGCCCCCAGGAGTACCGGGACTGCTGCTAACACAGACCCCGTGGTGTTCACCTTTGGCTCAGGAGGCGACACGGCCGTCATGAGGCTGGTGGTTGCTCGGGGTAGGGGGCCCCGGATTGGCGGACCTTCTTCAGCCACTCATTGGACCCCTCCCTGTGCCAGGTCACAGTTCCTCCCAGGGATCTCAACTGCTTCCTCCTGGGAGGACGTGAAAGCCAAAGTTGTGGAGATGGGGGGCTGAGAATTGACAGATCGTCTCCTGGGATTAGGAGATGGATTTTCTGCCTCTGCAGGTGCTGAGCAAAATGAGATATCAGGTGGTATTGAGGTGATCCCCAGTCAGGTATCTGTTCCTACTCCTGTGGGATCCATGGAACGGAACCTAACAGACACTGCCCCCTTGAAAGGAGGTAGTCAGGTTTTTCCTGTTATTAGGGGTACTCCTAATAACACTCACCAAATTCTGTCGTGGAAAGCCCTGAAGGACCTACGTGATAAGGTTGGAAAATATGGTCTGGGGTCTTCTGAAGTAATGCAGAGACTTCGAATCCTCAATGCTGATGTATTGCCACCTTATCATATCTCGAATCTGCCCCGTGTTCTTTTCCAGCCTGTCCAGTGTGAAGTTTTTGAAACTAAGTGGAGTCAATTGGCTACTGCAACAGTAGCACGAAATACTGAGTTGGGTCCGCAGTACCCCAGACGTGGGGTTGGTGTTGATCTGTTGACAAGTGTGGGCAATTTTGCTGACGCTAATAGTCAGGCTGCCCTTCACCCTCTCATGCTCAATCAACGCCATCCTCTCCACTTCCGCGGGGTCCCTGCAGTGGCCTCTGGATCCTGTGGAGTCGCCTGTCGCGGGATTGGGTGGGACAGCGTGATGCTGCGTGAGCCAGCAGCCTGTGTTGATCACGAACTCAGGGGCACAGTCTCCACCTCCAAAGAAGAATGAAAACAAGATAGAGTTAGCAAAAACATCTTCTTTTGTTTACAGAAAGTTCTGTGAGAACGGAGTTTTAGAAATCAAAACATCTCAGGCTGAAAAACCAGAGCTACACTTTATTACCTGAGCTGCTGCATGCCCTCCCTGCAGCTGCTGTGGTAGATTGTACAAGGCCATTGTGGGCATTTTATAGAAACCAGGGCTATTGGGGTCTGGACTGAAAACCACAATAATGGCTGTGGACTACATGGTGACTTTTCTTAGTCCTGGCCACTGTTGTCTGTCCATAGTGTGGCAAAATGAAACAGTAAGGGACTATGAGTGAGAGAAAAAACAAACATCCAGGTCTGTAGAGCAGATGGAGAGAGAAGGGAAAAAAAAAGTCTTTCAAGTCTTTAGTTTTCAAAAATTTTCAAGAACTTCATGATCTTGTATGGGACTGATTAACATTAATCTGGATTCTCAGATTAAAAAAAAAAACTCTCTTGGAACTTTCCCTTTTGATAAGTCTCTTTTGCTTCCTGAGTGCTTGTTTGATTGAAATTTAAGCCAGTAGAAGAGAACCTTTGCTTATCAAAGGTTTCTTAACAGTTGTAGATTTAGGCTGTGATCAGTCCTAAAGCAGCTACAAAAGGGAAGACACCTTATAAAAACATGTATTGTACAACTTCTTTGTAGTTCTCTGACCTTACTGCCAGCTTTCCTCCCTTCACACCTGTCTTAAGGAAGGACAGGACACAGAGAGATTTCCTTGTTTATTAAGAGTATCACAAATACATTGGGGGTTTTGTGTTTCAGGGATTTTGCTTGTTTTCTGGAAGTACAAAAGAGAGGCATGGAAAGCAATGTGCTTCTAAAACTCCTTGTCCTTTATGATGCACTTAAGGAGCTCTAAAGTCCTGTCATAGTTAATTTCTAGAAATTTGATTTTTACTGACTGTAAGGAGTGTGAAGTAGTCAGTATTCAGTAGCTTTAAGGTTGGATCTATTTTGAGATTTCAGTGATCAATGGGAACTTAATTGATTCAATTTGCAAAGTCACCATTTCTTGCAACTTGATAGATCCAGGTTATTTGGGTTGTAATGGCTAGGTAGGGTCTATGAGGCAGCTAAAATACCTACAGTATGATGAAAAGAGGAAGTTTTGCATTTTTAAATAGACTTGGGGGAAAAAGACTCCAATCAACGTTTTCTTGCTGCTTTATCCCAATGGAATGAAAAAATACGTGCTCAGCTTTCAGTAGTTGATATGAAAGCACAAAGGGCCATTGTCCACACCGTTGTATAGTATAAGCAGATGAATGACATGCTTGAAGTGGCTGTTAGACCATAGTATGGAGACAGGATGCCTAGAGGACCTGATGCAATCTTTGCCATGGTTATGAAGCTTCTATCATTATGTCTCCAAAAAAAGCTATCTTTTTTTGTTCTCCTTCTTATGTTAAACCTCATAAAATAGAGAAAAATTGCATGTAAAAGGGAAATTCTCATCTGGAAAAATTTCACAAAAAATAAGTATTCCAAATGCTCTTTGTTTTTCTATGCAAATAAATTCTTTGTTTTAGTTTTTATAATTTAACACAATATTGGAAAAGCAAAACAATATTAAACAAAATCAAAGAAAAAGTATTTGTAAAAATTTTGTTCCCAAGACTCCAACACAATATTTTAAGATTGTCAGAGCTTTTACTTCACTGTCAGAGTTTTATTTTATTTTATTTTATGTTAAGGCTGTTTTTTTTTTCCAAAAAAACCCCTTTTAACACAACTAGTTCATTTCTCAAATATGCTGATATTTGAGAATCCTGTATTTTGACAGCACTCAATATGACTCAAGAGAAGTGGCCTGAAAAACAGGTATTTCTGTGACCTAATATCATGAATAAATAAAAAATTACAGAAGGAATTGAGTAATGGACCCCATGAGCTCTGCAAAAATGCAAGAGAAATAATTTAAATGGCTGACCCAGCCTCTCTAACACACTCCTATCACTTGCCAGGTCTTTGTTATGGGACTGTGGATGGAAATATGGGGGGATACACTGGCCTTCATGTCCATCTGTACTTTGCTCCATTTGGCCTGGGGGGCAACACACACTCACCTGGAGGGTTCCAGAGTACTCGTGAGGGGGATCCTCTACTCTGCAATACCTGTAGACAAAGTAAGACATCACCAATGCATGCACCCACTCTGAGTACAGAAACAGTGTTTAGTTTTGCAGATAGTTACTCTCCACAGTGCAAATGAATTTTTCTCTCTTCCTTTTTTCAAGCATTTAACTCTTTTTGTATTGAACTGATGTGAAATTACATGAGCTTGGATAATGTGAATTATTCATGAGATTTAAGACAAACACATGAAAGGAGCTTATTTTTCATGTCAAACAATTCTTTATTTTTTATGGTACAAATTAAAAGTGACAGATCTGAAGCTGTTAAGAAATACACAAAGTGCAGCTTTACTGACCATACAGATATTGCTCTAGATTAAGTACAGTTTTTGTCAGTTGGTTTTTTTTTTCTTTTCTATTTTTTTCACGTTAAGCAACCTGTGCAGATAAATCAGCTTTGGTTTCAAAGTCAGAGTAGTAAGGAGCTTTTAAATATCCAGTCTGTTTTCTTGGTCACAAGTCCACTATATCCACTCCTTTTTTATTTATTTGTATTTTTTAACAACACAATACAGTCCATTTTGTACTGCCATCTTTCCCCCTGCATGCTCCATGCACGGAAAAACAGATCTCTTTGTAGTGCTTCATAAGTGACCCTGGTGACCATTCTGTAGATTATAGCACGTAGGATAAAAAAAGAAAAAAAAAAAAAAAAAAGAAAGAGTGATAATAATAATAGTAATAATATCACTTTTTAACAATAAATAAACAAATGTGCTCCACATAGTCTCAAGTTGGAAACAAGCAAACCACGTGACAAAAAGCTCATTACAAAATGTTTTCCAAACGGATTTTACAGTCAAACATTGACATGGAAATCAATTTCCTCTCTTATCTTCTTATTTCAATGTTGGTCAATAACTGGGTACAAGTAGAGTGCTGAGGTAAAACACTGATGAACAGTTTTATTTTTGTATTTTTTCTTAAATAGTAACAGTTTAGTATTGCAAGATTGTCAGCAACATTTAGCCATATCTATACAATGTGCATATACCTACATACATTGAGCTTTGGTCCAGCATTAAGAAGACGAGCAAAGGCATTTTACATATTTCTTTTTGGTTATAGCTTGAGTTCTTTGATACGCCTCTACTTGTTCTTTCCTAGCTCCTTTTTGCTTCCTTGTTATTTTTTCTTTTTTTTTTTACTTTTTCTTTTTTTTTCTTTTTTTTCCTTTTTNATCAATTATCAACAAAGTGGAAAACCATTAAACCTTCACATATGACTGAAGAGACTTTTGTTTCATTTGCTGGTAGCAATCTATCTTTTAGTTACATGCAAAACTAAAAGGTATTGAAATGTTATCAATACATGAAAATTGTTTACAAATGGGAACCAGAAATGTTGCACTAGCAAAAGAAAACAAAATATTTATGGCCCTCCCAAAGATGTATGATTTTATGACTCACACAAAATTTATCTTCCTAAGAATCTGTTCAGGCACCATTTATGCCTCATAGCAAAAATTTGTGTTAAAAAAATTAATATGAGAAACATTACAACACTTTATAAATAATTTACAAAGCATAATAAAAAATTAGGAAATGGTAAAAAAAATTACTGCACATGAATGATTTTAAGACTGTGGGATGAACATTATTTTTTCTTCCATGCTGGCAATTAATATTTATTTTACATTTTCACTGTCCTAGTTATATCCTTCTCATATGTACTTTGGAACAGAAAAGAACTTATGTAACTGCTGCCAGCATATTTTTAAACATTTATTATCTTTCATACAGTGTTTAGTTAACTTTTTTTCTTGGAGGATTTTTCTTCACAGAATTTAGAGCAGTCCCTGGGAGAATTGGAAATTTAGTTTTGAGGCAAAGAATGGTTGATGGTTTTGTTCCCAGGCTGTTGATGGTGGGGATGGAGTGGGGGAGGGTATGGCCTTAAGGATGACTGAACATATAATTGTGCATGTGGCATTAATGACTGGGCAATTAGGAGTGTTCTGGAGACATGGGTAGGATTTCATGAGTGACTGCTTCCAAATATAATTTGTTCATCCTTGCTTTCCAGTTGGCTTCTGGATGGTGGTCTGATCGTTATGTAGATTGAACAGTGGTGACAACTTTAGGGCTGTTAGGTATAGACGACATAGATATTTCTGAGGATATATGTGTCTATGGAGAGAGAGGCTACAAAGAAAACCCAGAGGGGCAGATGTTGCTGTGAGACTCTAATTTACATGCTCAGCTTAGATAAAGCATCTGTTTTGTCCCTCACAATTTGCCTGTGGTTACTGAGGTGTTTTATCCCCCAGCAGTTATTTATATATCAACAGCTGAATAAGAGTCAATAACAATTGTGGCTCTCCTCATAAAAGCAAAAACATCCTTAAACATACCCTGGTGAAGCTTAAGTCTATAAAATGCATTTGCTGTACATGAGCCCATCCTGGAATACTGGATCCTCAGTGTGCTCCAACACTGCCTTAGAGAGTGCTCACATTTAGAAGCAGCTTCTGGCCCAGATGAAGGTCTCTGAAATCTTATAGCTCCACCAACCATGCAATAAATACCCCACTTTACAAGGCAAATCCCATTAATAAAATACTGAGGACCAGATTCAAAGCCTAATGAAATCAATGAATGTCTATTTCTTTCACTACGTTTTGGATATAGCCTGAAGATTTGAAAACTCTTTTAGTAAGAGAGGTGTTATTTGAAGACTCCGGCACTTCAGGAACTTCCTTCCACATCCTAGGTAGACCACCAAAAATCCAGCACAACTGTTCTGAGGTCAAGGAATGAAATCAGGAGTTATACCAGCAGAATTTTACCATCTTTTCAGAGCTGAACAAATTATCTGACGTTTTCTTTTGGGAAGACCTGATCAAGATGCAGATTCTACCCTAACAGTGGGCTGAATCCCAGAGGCTTGAGCATAACTGAGCAGAGAATGAAGATTGCAGATAACCTTCACAGGTCAGACCACACCCCATCAAGAACCTGCAATGACTTTCTCTGCCTCTGAGCCTCGGTATGCTTGTAGGTCTAATGACCACAGTATTTTAGCAGATGCTTGTCCAAATGGAAAGGAGGCCACAGAGATAAACTGCAGTTAAAAAAAAAATCAGTTCACCTGAATCATATTGCAGGTGACCCACCTTGTATTATCAAGGGGCATTCAGTGGTTTTCCCTATGTCCCAATTTCTTAGTCTAGCCAGTGGCCACAGCAAATACCTGCAGAAGCACATCCTCCTACTAAAGAAGTCAACAGGGCAAGCATCAATATGATATAAAAAAAAGCCAGAAGGAAGAAAGCACTACCACTGAAATTGTCCATAGTGATGTAATGATCAAAACATCCTCATCACTTCTCAGCCTATTTATTTTCATGAGAACCTCAAGAAATTTCTTTGGCTAGCAGGTTTTGGAGAGAAATTGCTTCAAATGGAACCATAATATAGATGCAGTACTGTATGAAGTGTGCCGTTTATATTACAAAATGAGTTTTGGTAACCTCTCCAGGTTCACGGCCAAAGGACAGAGAAATCTCAAGCTACACATTTGACAAAAAGCACAACGTTCAGTGTGGGCTCTACAGTCCATCAGACATAGTCCTAATCCTTCTTTGTCCTCATTGCATTTCAGCATATAAAAGTGTCCAGATTTCACGTTTCTTTTTAAAATTCTTCAAACAGTACTTGGTTTGGAGGGCTTGGGGAAGGGGTGGAGAATGAGCCGGAAGGAAGGAGGCAGCAAATAGAATCAGGAAAAAAAAACAGAAAAATAAATGCAAACCAAGACATACACCCTTAGAAGAGAAATACCAAAACCCACAAATCACGATTAAAAAGTAATTTTTTTTGGCACCCAAACATTAGGAGATTGCAGAACTGTTGACTAATAAGAAAAGAAAACGAGGTGACTACTACGGAAGGGCTTTGTACACACCTGCAGGGGGTACAAACAAAGATGAGAGAAATTAATCCTGTATTCCTCTTTGCAAAATACAAATGTAAAAATTTGTAACACAATTTTACACTCATAAAAGAGTAGGCTAACACTCTAGTTTGCAATGCCATGTTTCTGACTTTGGTTATTAGTTTTCATAGTGAATCAGCACTTGATACCTGAAAGGCTACAATCACTCCTCCAGGTGGCAGGCTTGTATTCTCTTTTAAACAGATAAAAGTTTTCTTTCTTTTTTTTCCTTTCTTTTTTTTTTGTTTGTTTTGTTTTTCCTTAAAATGTGTTCATATTTTCATAATATACAGAAAAAATTAAGCAGTTATTTGGTTTACTTAATGTCCATTTAAAAAAAAACTGGCTTCTTCTTTTTTTTGGGAACTAATTCTACCACACACACTCTAAGTGCTGTGTATATTTGTTCTGTTTTGTTTTTAAATAGGAAAACCCACAGACACTTATAAACTGTTCTGTCCTTCTTGTAGTTTTCTCAGTCTTTTACTTACAAGGGTGATGAATGGGTATTTTCACAGAGTTCAAATGGACACGTTTCAGTTGGTGTGGGTTGTTTTTCTGTGTGATTTGGCTTTGTTTTGTTTTGCTTTTAGGAGTTTTCTTCCAAAGAGTCTGTTAAAGGCTCCATAGGAACTGCCGTTGTGGGCTCATGTTGTTTCAAACGTTTAATTGTGTTCTTCAGTGCTTGCCTCTTATTGCAGAACCAAACTCTAACTACTTCGCGATCATAGTTCAGTTTCTCTGCAATCTCTGTCATTTCTTGCCCAGAGGGATGCGTGTTCTTCTCAAAGTGAGCATTCAAGATTTCAAGGGCTTGTGGCGTGAATGAGGTACGCCTCTTGCGCTTTTTGGATGGTTCACTCCCAATAAACTCGGTAAGGTTCTGCATCCCTGCTCGATGGCGGGCCTCAGCCTCAGCCATCCACCGCTCAAGCACCGGCTTTATCTTCTGGGCACTTTTAGGGGTGATGTCCAGCTTTTCAAACCTGGCAGGATACAAAAGGCCAGGGTTCAGTTTGGCTGTCAGACTGCTAGCTATAGTGTTCTCTTGGGCTTCCTGTGGTAGGAAAAAGTGGCTTCTCAGGATGGTGTGTCTGAGGGAAAATTGAGAAAGAAGAGTCTTACACTGATGCTCTGCCAGGGTGGGACTTCCTGCCTGCCTGACTAATTGACTGGCAGAGGTAATTTACAGTAGATTATGAAAACTGTCAGATATGTATATCTATACATAGATATAGATAGATATATATAGCTAGAGATTTAAGCTAACGCAAATTGAGCACTACAACAAAATTCCATGTACACTAAATAATACAGGTCAAGAATCACATTTTCATATATCTGGTGATCTTCAAAACCCTTGAGACTAAGTCTAATTACAGGAAATGATATCAAAGGCATTGCTTTTATCATCTTGTCTGTGTGCTTAATCCTTTTGTTATCCCTTCTATCCCATGTTATCCAAACACTAATAATAATAAAAACCAGTGGCAAATACTAGCCACCAAATATCAGGTTTCCTTTCCATTTTTCAGCAGTTTTCACTCTTTGTAAGTTAGTGTTATATCCCTTTTCTGGGTTGGAAAAAATATTCCCATAGCCATGTTCAGCTGAAACAGCTGGACACTTTGCAATTATCTTGCTGTCCCCACAATGTGCAAAGACAGACTCATGTTTTCCAGGTGAAACATGGCATACCAATCTACTAAAATGCTGTGGCATCAAGCTGAGTTTATTGTGGGATTTCTGCAAACTGTACCAGAATGATATCATTTCCTGTAAATGAAGTCTTCTATATATCATTTTGCCATCAAAAGTCTTTTGCCAAACCAGATTTTACAAGTATTATAAAACATCTGGAAAAGCAGCCACACAAAACTTTAATCCTTTCAAAAACAAGCAGAAGAGCAGAGTTCATGTTTCAAGTCTTATAATTATTTGTTTCTTTCGTTAACTGAGTTTATCATCTTTTGCTACACATTAAAAAAAGTTTTAACCCAAGTTTTTTGGCGCCATCCATTTCAGTTTTCCCAGTTTGCTCTGTCCACACAGTATGTTGTGGTATTAATGCTGCAGTAAGGCAACAATTACTGGATGTTGCTGCTGTGCTCTCCAGCCCAGGTGATGCTGAAGCATCACCAACACCACCGCTAATCACAGAGTGCTCTGGAGATGAGAAGAACTGAATCAATCCCTTTATGCAAAGAAACTTGGTGGCTGGAGCTGGCCATTTTTAGCATCTCCATTCAGCATGTGGAGGCAGCAAAAAAATATTCCAGCAAGAAACAAAGCACTATTCACAAACAAAGAATAAGACAAAGAATAATTTTGGATAATAATACTCCAATGAATTTGTAACTGATGCCTGACATCTTAATGTGGTATTGACTGCAAGGTGTCATTCCTTGGTGTCCAGTTTTTCCCCTAGCTGAAAGATTTATTTTAGAATATATTGTCTTTATTGTCTCAAGTTAAAGAAAATGCTGCTATTTGCATGCAGAACATATCAAGGTGGTATCTTGCTCATATGACCTGCATAGGCCACCGGGAGATTCTACTTTTCATTTTGAGTTTGTTGTTCAAATTTCCTGCCTCACTGCCCTTTCCATTGACCTGGAGTTCATACTGAAACTCCTTGTTGCATCTGCAAAAAAAAGTTAAATCTACTATTTCTGAGGAACACATGCTGTCACTGAAGCAGCTTAACAAAAAATGCATGGTAATGGCATGTAATTGTACCCCAATATGGTGTCCATCTGAGGCAGGCAAAGGAAATTAAAAACTGTAATCTTGCAAGTATTTGGGACAAGCTCTTGCACTCTATCTCATGTCCTGAGCAACTTGCCCCTCCAAGGATCCCTCTGAAAAAGGTCTCACCATCCCCAGAGCTTTCTCTAAGCGTGAGGTAGATGGAAGGAATGAGAAGACAGAAAATTGGCAAAAAGAAAGGAAGCCACAATGTCTCCCTTTAAAGTATAACACAAACAGCAACTTAATGCTACAAAAAATTGTCAGTTGCTAAAAACTCCACCCATTTTAGGCATTCTTTACCGACTGACCACAAAGAAATTTTTAAAAAGATACAAATTCAAAATTAATCCTTAGGAATAGGGAGCAATTGCATTTATATCATTGGCATTGCTTGTTAGCATTGTTACTGCAGGACATGTTTGGTATAATGACATACAAGTCTTGAAACAAATTTCCCAGCAGTAGTATCCTTGTATAGACTGAATAAAGGTTATTTTCTACAGGGAGGTATCTTATAAGAAAAAACAGTAGGGGAGACCATAGAAGTGAGAAGATCCTATGGAGCTTTTTTGTATTTAACAACAATCAATGGGTTTTATGGAAAATCATTGAGCAAAACGTGAGCTGCAAGCGCACTACCCCATACTGATGTTATTTATAACCTTAGTCTTTAACTGCAGGAAAAGTACACTTCCATTCTATGGGGAATACATTAAAAGTATAAAGAGCAGATAAAAAGACAGAGCATTTCATGGATCACCAAGAACAAAATCCACTTAAATAAGCTTAGAGTTGGTATCTTGGCTTTCAGTGATGGAGAAAGACTATAAGGCATTGCCCAAGAGGAAAAAGCTGTTTCCTAAGTGTGTTTGTTACCTCATGCATAAACATGGATTATTGTAACACACATACATGCATATGAGGTGTTTGCTTCGACTTTAACTCTGTCAAGACAGTATTATTAATTTTTATGATTAGGACAAATTTCTGCTTCTGCTTTGCATACATGGGTTTGTCTGTTTTTTTCAGTAAATACTTGAGTGATAAAAAATGAATAGCTGCTGGTTTGCAAGATAGCAGGAAGGCTATTTTTTTCCCTTCTGTGTTGCCTAGGTAAATCATCATTAACATCCTCTATGTGAAGTGCTAACCACAGTAATACAGGTTTTAACTTAGCAGGGATGCAGCCATGAAATATTTGTTCAGTAACCCTATCTAGAAAATGGCACAGTATGAAGAGTGTCAGCTGGTGCTTATCCAGCATCAGCAGGATCTCCAACTCATCTAAGGAATTAAGTCTCTATGCCAGGAACATTGTTTCTCACTTGTTTAGAAAAGGAGGGGGAAAAAAAAGAGTCCAAAATCACTCTAAAGATACACAGTAAGAACAATTTATATGTCAGATAACAACATTATTGGCTAATTTAAATATCTGGTTAAATAATACACTCTAAAGTTATGAGACTCAAACACAGGCATGCTCCTCACAATTAGCTGGATCATTATTAAGGACAAAGAGAGGAGTTTATGATGTAAATTGTTACCTGCAGATGGCAGACTGGCTATAGGCTGGGCCTTCGGTGGCGCTTAGGGCTTGGCCAACTTGAGTCTGTGTCAGGCCAAGGGACAAGCGCCGGATTTTAAAAGCTTTGGCAAATTCTCGTATTTCTTCCAGATTTACCCCATCCACCTCTCCAGTGGCTGTCTGAGGATCTGTTGAGATATTTTTTAACCATGTCAGTTCTTTGCATCACATATCAGTGGGATAGGCTAACCGCCAATTTCATTGCGAAGACTTTCAAGTTCAATTTTTTAATACTGACCCCTTTCTCTTCTTCCCTAAAGAGAAACAGACCTGCCTTGTCAGGTGTGTTCAGATTGCTAAGATGCTGACTGGGCTGCAGTTGTCTGCAGGTGGAAGATTTTCAAAGATGTGGCTTTGCTGAACTCCTGACAAAGGCTGGCTCACCTCAGAGGGAGGGTGTGCCTGGGCTTTTCACTGCCATTTGTGCCTCGCAAAGTCTTCTCTGCATTGAGGAGTTTCCTGTTTCCCCTTTTAATCACATAGTGCGATGGTTGGTGTTAATATATTTATTTCCAGTCTGTGGGGAGGGCTAAATATATATATATATATGAACTGCTTGGATTTTTAACTTGAAATCAAGTCTTTGTTCTTTATCTAAAGTTAATGTCAAATAAGGAGATTCACAACTATTTCTTCCCTTTTACACAATACCCAACCTAAACTGTCACATGAATGTCCAAAATAAAGCAGCAAATGAACAAACCTAAAAAATTTCTGCCTTTAAAACCTCCTTAATTTAAAATTTGTCTTTTAAAATATGCCCTTCTGAGAAGCAGCCTTTCAAGCTTTTTATTCTGCCTCCCATCAGGTCAATAACCAAGGAGCAGCAACACTGGTTTTGGATCGTAATGCTCTACAGTTTTTTTACTCTTACATTAGCCTCTCAGAAGATAATGTTTACGATGCTGTGAGAATAAATCTGTCCTTCCTCTCTATAGCAGTTTACTGACACAGAAGCCTTTGTCCCTGAAAGGGCACATAATAAAACATGTCTACCACAGAAAAGCTCCTTTGGAGCTGGATAACACGGTCAATTTAGGACTTATCAAGGGAAATGACACAACAGCTGGAGAATGAAACTTCCACCACCCCACCCCCACTCCTCCCACAAGCTACTGATCCCTGACTAAATGAAAGTGTTTGCCAAGTCAGAGACAGCATGGGACTGGGATGGTGGAAGATTTCAAAGTGTTGTGCAATCCCGCATGTAGTGAAGTTATTCTCCCAGTGAGACATCTCTGTTGTTCTTCACCTCATTCCTCAGACTCGGAGGTGAAAAGTTTGCAGCACAATAACCCCTGAATTTCTGTAAATGCAATCAGTTGTCTGAGGACAGCACTAGCCTACATTTCCATTCTGAACCCTGTGTGAGAATGGCTTCTGCCTGTATGGCTCTAGTGAGGGATTATCAGCATTAGAGTAGCAAAGCTTTTATTTTCAGGAGTTTATAAGCCTGGTGCAAAATTTCCTTGTGATGGAAACATCCCATGAAAAAATCTTTTTTGTCCAATAATAGACAGAGGGAAAAGGCTTTTCTGATAATTAAATTTACTCTGTTGCTTGAGTGTAAGAAGCACAAATGGCAATAATATTTTTAAAATCCTTGTGTATGCAACCAGGGACCACATGAACTATGTGTACAAATAAACATGCACATAGGTTGAACCTTGTTTCAATGATACTCCACACTCTGAATCATCTGCTGTTCTCACTGTTGTACTTGTGGTCATCTGCACATCCATGCACTCATTTAGTGTTGGAGTCCAGGGCTTGTGGAAAACCCTCAAACTAGATCAGAGGAAGATGGAGAATTTTGGGCATTGTCTCATCTTCTTCTTCGTCTACTCCATTTTCTGCTGTGCGGGTGGCACAGAGACATTGGTAGAATGGATTTGATGTAGAAATTTCTTGTCTAGAATAGGTAGTAGTTATTGGTACAAAACTGTAAATGTAGTACTCTTTAAGAGTTAATTAGGTTAAAAACCTTTAAAAATGACCTTGGTTCCTCTGTCTGTGTTCCTGTAGCTGCATTTCTTTAGTGCACTAAGTCTGCTGTAAGACCTTGAGATAAGAAATAGAATAAACACCTTTGAAGACCAAAACTACAGGTTCCATTCATCTTTTAAACCCTGCTACAGGACTTTGAGAGGAAAAAAAAACCTAGTTAGAGGATTGCCGGGGTGGAAATTCTGTCAATTTAGTTCAGAGCTAGGGTGCATATTGTTTGCTTTAGGACTAAGTGCTGTGACAGAGGCCACTGAGGTTTATTATTGCCTTTAGAAGCATGAAATTTTCCTGCTTATGCCATATAGTCTATCTAACATACCAGTTCTGAATTTCAGAGACACAGAATGGAGCTGCAGACTTATCTGCCCTTTAGGTCGCTGTACTAAATATCATAAATGATATTGATCTCAAAAACTCCCCTGAATAAGGTGCACTAAGATGGTGACTTCCTCACCTCTTTCCTTCTGTTACTTTAAGGCCTCTGACTAAGGCTCTTAGGAATGTAACAAAGGACAATTCAGGTGTTCCCAAGGAACTTTCAAAGTACCGAACTATGGCATGCGGCACCCGTAATCCTCCTCAACTCTTTTTAGGAATAAAAAGAGAAGTGAGAAACCTAATTGTAGAGAAATTATAGAGAAATTCTGCCAAGTTCTGCTGGATCTAGAATGATCTGGCACTGTGGCAACAGTGAGCATGGAAAGACCATTCCTACCTGCAGCACTTGAATGAGGGAAATATTAGGCTGAGCTCTCCTTGAGATGAGAAAAAACCTTCATGATGCCCTTTAGTAATATGGCAGTAGAATGTACTACACAGTGGAATATCTGTTGAGAAAAAGGCTTCATTCTTTCATAGAATCTTTGGCAACAGGAAAATACTAACAGATGGACTGAAACACTTAAATGTTTTATCTTGAACTCTAGGAAAAATAGCTTTTGTTTGAAATTGGAACCACTTCTGCTTTGGGTGTGATTCAAAGCCCTTTGAAATCCACAGATCTTGTCTTCTGTCACCTCCCTAAAACACAAATAGTGCTATGAAGGCCACTCAATTGACATCATCACTGGTTTATTTTACTCTATTGCTTTAAAATGTCATCAATAAAGTCTTAGACTGTATGGTCTAAATATGCACATACATAAATATATTCAAAGAGATTATGGACTTTGTTTTAACAAGTTCTGAGCTTTCAGAACAGTTGGACATATAGTCCACTTCACATTTGAGGAAGAGTAGCTTATTGAGGACAGTAAATAAGCTTGTTCTTTTTCAAGTAAGTGGGTATCCTGGGAGGGCCACCCAGTGCCAACAGGAAAATAGAGAATACCAAACCCATTGAGTGTTTGGGATCTACAGTAATGGAGTTCAAGACTCCAGGTTTACATTATTGCATGAGAAAACAGTGGCTGCATATGAAACTACTGGGTGCCTGAGAAAGTTCAGAGGGTCGTCTGGGACCATTTCAGAGGATATGGGTACATATAACAACAGGAAGACAGCTAAAATTCCACCAGCTGTCCTGGTGGATGGTGAAGATAAATGAGCGGTGTGGAAGAAATCAAATCCACAGGCTCTCCTGCATTGAAATCTTTTTTTTTTTTTTTTTTTTCCCCTAATGAAGGGAATACTTCTCCCACTTCTGAATTCTTCTGAAAATCCTGTGTGAGGTTGTTGTTGAGCAAAAATATGCTGTGATTTTAACAGTTAGGGGAAAGAGCTGCTACAGAGAAATCAGTGCACCCTGAAGGAGAAACCAAATTTCTGTTGCAGAGTTCTGCCATGGGAGAGATTACAGGGGGATGATTTCCCCAGTCAGACAGAAGGAGAAAGCACTGGCTGAGGAAGTCCAATGGAAATTAAATTGGGTAAGAAAAGCAGGACAAAACATTGATAATGGAGAATGGAGTGGAGCTCAGGGGAGGAAAAAAGAAGAAGAATTTGTTTATGGGAGACATTTTAATTTCATAGTAACATGACAGTAAAATGAATTTGCAAGGAAGAAAGGAAGTTCATGGAAACATAAGTCTCAGAGCACAAGGGGAAACCAGTGATTTCCACAAAGAGAACATATGGTGGAAGAGTTAAAGAAATGAGCAGAGGGATGCATTTCAGAAGAGGAAAATGAACTGGAAGAAAGGGAGGAATAAAGATGTAGAATTGAATGAAGAGAAAACAAAGAAGACGAGAGAATACAAATAGGATTAGACAATACAAAGGAATCATACAGAAGGGACAGGAAGAATAGAGCTGAATCTTGCAGTTCTTTCTTAGACAGAACTTATTTTAAAATCTTTTTATTTGGAAATAACTGTTATGTTTTGTCTCAAAAAAATTAGCACTTGTTGCTGGTTAGGGATGAAAGGGTGATGATGAGAGAAAAGGGAAAAGACATAAAGAAAACAACAAACAAGGAAAAAAAGGACAGGAAATAAAGAGAAATGAAAAAAAAAGGAAACTTTTTTGAAATTAAGAAACATGTTAAAGAAGATATTACTAGAATGAAAAGTAAAAGTAAAAACCCAAGGAACATGGAAAACTACAGTTAACAGAGTTCTTTCTCATTGTACTTCAATAATTTTTCTGATGTGAAGAAATGTCTCGTAAAGGAGTTACTCTCTTTGCAGTTAGTGTGCAGAATATTCCCCCAAATAATTATTTGCTAAAGTTAGGATGCTCTGTGCAACTTGATTAACTGAAGGGGTGGCTAAATGAGACTAGTTTTGCATGAACTTTGCTATATTTAGCAACTATTTCTGGAATATGGCAAATCTCTGCCAAGGTATTCAGCTCTAGGACCACTGCCAGAGGTCTGGACTACAGTTTTTCTCTAGGTAGGAATATTGTTTCCTTTTCCTAATTCCTCAGGAAATTAGGAAAAGGAAACAATATTCCTACCTCAGGAGGAATAAAAAATCAAAGATAGGTTCAGGAGGCCACAAGTTGTTTCTTGCTGCCCTCATGCCTAAGGCCCTCTCTCAAAAACTCTGACCTATTGCCCATCTCATCCCACCAAAAGACTTTAAATGGACTTTCAGACACTGGATTTGAATTGTAGGCTTTTCATACAAAGCTCTGCAACCAGTGTGGGATCTGGGATGCTAAGAAGGCTACAGGCTTGACAAAGAGATGCACCTACCCTTCAGGGATCTGCATCTAGGAACTGAACAGATTCTGTAAAGAACTGAAACAAGGATGACTTCCTGTCTACATCCTCATGTGCAGCCACAGTTTTGTGCAAATAACTTTTCAGTCACATGAAACAATTTTCAAACTCATGAAGGTCATTTAATACTATTTGTCCAAACAGTATTACTGGTTTATCACTGCAAAGGAAAAGCTATGAAGGATCCCATCTGCTTTTTCATGTTTCATTACACAGGTGGTTTGATCTTTCTTTACTGAACTGACCATATTTTCCTCTTTCTTGTAGGCTCTATCCACATTCCTAGAAGACAGCAGGTAGCTTTCTTGTGCCCTGCAACACCGTCCCTGATGTGGCAGCTCAAGCAGGCTTAGGCATGCAGTGTTAGCTCCAGTTTGTGGTGGCTACATGCTCTCAGGAGTATGTTGGACAGCCTTTAGTGATAATTGAGATGATTGGTCTGCTTCTATCTGTGTAAGGTTTCTCTGTGAATGGTAGAAGTGAGCTGATCTGCCCCTCATGCTATTATTCATTCAGTCTTGAATAGCAGAGACTGAATGAAGCTGGAAGCATAAACTCAGAACAGCTCCACAAGCTTTTTATTTATATTTAATGTGGAATTTTTTTAGGTGATCCCTATCAATAACATTTTGTTTTGGAATGATCTTAAGATCTAAATTCCAGTGAGTTAACTTCCAAGTGCAACTTCTTCATCAGTCTGATTGTATGAAAAGTTTGCTATGCCTATAGCTCTTTTTGATAGGACCTCAGGAAGACTGACATGACACTCTTTGTGATCACTTTTCACACTCCCTTGATGATTGCTGGGGAGCGTGGGACTGGCATCAGCAGGATTTGGATGCAGAGGGGGCAAAAATTAACCTTGAGTCTAAAGAAAAAGATATGATAGAAGAAAAAATCTAAACTTGGAGATTATTAAAGAGCAGAGATTAGAGTCTGGAGTGGAGGGAGAGAGGGCCTGACTGTGTAGAGTAGTACCACCCACTGTGATAGAGGAAAGAAAAAAAGGAAAAAGAGGTGGCACTAGTGATAAAACAATATGAAGGATGACAGAAACTACCTAGTAAAAAGGCTGGTAAAAGGGTACAGATATGGTCTGGAGACAGTGACTGAGTGGGAACTGAAATGGGAAGAGAAGTTAGGTAATTATGGACTGTGAGGAAAGGACTGCAGGGAGAAACCTAGAGGAGCAAAAGCATGGAGGTGAAGGGAGAGCAGATTGTGTGGAGAACAGTGTGAAGAATTAATGGGACTAGAGCGAGACAGGTAGTGGATGGAGTCAAGCCTGAGAGGATCAAGTTCTATGTTCATTAATGTATCTCCCAGTTGTGCCCAAATTGATATTCTTGTGCCTCATATTCCTCTACTCTCAGCCAAATCCATAAGCACAGCATGCTTATTTTAGAGCAGAACCAACAAGATGATAACAGAACTATCAGCTTTTCCATCCATTCAACACATGTCCTATTTCCAACTACAAATATAAAGATTATCTCACCGTATGACTGATTTTTGTTACTATTCTGCTTCTGAACAACCTTGAAATTTATCCGTGCAAAAGTGAAGCTAAAAGAACATCTTTAGAGCTGCACAAATTAACATTAAGAAGGTACAAAATGCTGGAGTTACAGCAGCCCACAACACAGTATACCACAGTCTTTGAGCCCTGGATTATCAGTTCTTTTTCATGTGCCTCGTTCAGCGCACAGGATGAACTGTCCTTCATTACCGATGAACTGATTTTTACTTGTTCAGTGTGTGGCCCCAGACCTCTATTAAAGCTCTTCACTAAAGACATCTCCTCTTGAGCTCTTCTGGTTTCTTAAAAATCTTAATTTATTTTCTTGTGTTTCTGCAAGATGAGGGTCTTCCCCTTCTCATTCTCAGAGAAGTGGACAGATATTAAGGGAAGAAGCATTTTTGGATACCCAGTCTAGGTCAAGTAGGAAATGAGTTTTTAGACTGTCTTTAAATGGTTCTTGATACAGTTCCACAATGAAAGTGCACTTAAAATTGCAGCTGTGAGTACCGGATTCTTCTGTAAATTAAAGTCCAGAGTTGAAGGTGGATATTGAGGGAGCACTTGTGAAAAATCTCTTTTAAGTGATTTCCCTGCCTTGCACTGGAATTACATAGCAGACATAAGGCTTCAGCTCCTCAGTCCTCTATTGCCTTAAGCAATGCCATTCTTTACTCCTCTACAGCTTCCTACCTCAAACGTTATGTATATTGGGGAACAGATTAGTGAATCAGGTAAACCCTGAGACAACACCATCTGTTGTGTTAGTAATTCTGATACATCCCTAGGACAATTCCACTGGGAATACACTGAAAGAAGGATGAGAAAAAAATCATGATTGCATATAACAATATATTTTTATAATGAAATACATGTTCTAAGAGGAATTGCATACAGTTGAACAAAAAGCTATTTTTCAAGCATCTCCTAACTTTTGATGGATTTATCCTGTAAACTTTAAAGGGCTTCTTCCACGTTGCATTTATTTTAAATAAGAATGTCCAAAAGAGGAACTATTCTAGACTAGCTATTGAAAAATAAGTTACTCTGCACCAGCTATTTTACTTAATATGCCCACATGGACTAGAGGTAAATTTCAGGTATTTGTAATGTAAAACTTCTTGTCTTCCTCCTACAAGCATGTCTACATGAGAAAATTTATTACTGACAAAACAATTGCAGGATATTTGTATCACTATAATTGTATCTGTATCTATATGCAGATATTTTCATTCCAGAAAAAAAGTATTCCCACTGGGAGTAATATCAGCATAATTTTACCACTATAGCTCTACTAGTAATTTCCCCATGTAAACGATCTCTGAAAAAATCTAACCAAGATTTTTTTCACATCTTTCCTTGAATGACAGTTTCTCCAAGCCCTTCATAAGCTCATATCAGTCACATATTTTGCACTACCAATATGGCATAAGTTGTAGTGTTTGTTTACTTAGAATATGTACATGGAGTATCATAAAACAAGATCATCCAAAGCACTTGGATTTTTGCAGATGTGCAAAAACTATTAGTGCTTCTTATTTATACTGTCAGCCTGTGGTTTTTGCTATGTAAAGACCAAGATAATGCTGATAAGGTAATAGCAAAGACTCTGAACTGTGCAATCTGGAAGTAAGTGCTGTTCCGGTTAGCTGTTATAATCCTAACACTGGAACTTAGTTATTTCACTGCAGTGTGGTTCTCCTTTCTCCCCAGCATGTTCCAGTTCATTCTTGTTTAAATGTTGTAAGCTTCTTCTGGCAAGAAAACTCTTTCACTTTGGATTTGTGTAGTATTAGGGTTTGTAAAATGGTTTGCTATATCAATCAAGCAAACAAACAAGTATCTTAACCAAAAGTAGGAGTACCTGTTTGCCCACCAAATTCTGAGAAATGTAATTCATAATATTGACTGATTCAAACACTTCTAACTTCCAAAAAACATAAACTACATTTCAGTTATAACAATTGCCGTCATGAGTCAATTAATGACTGCTACCATTTTTATGACCATTTCCAGCATTGATTAATTTTCTCGAGGTATGTTTACTTAAGGCCACATCCATGATAGCAATTAGTAATTCTCACTGGTGAGAGTCAGCTATTTAGCAATATACAATCTACTATATTAAAAAAAAGAAAAAAAAAGAAAAAAAAAAAAGGAGGGAAAGCAGATTGGAAAACTCAGCAGCAAGGAGAACAAACAGAAGGGGGAATTAAGGAGAGCCAGGGAGCAATACTTACTGCTGACTAACTGGCCAACACTCAAAGCTGAGGAGGAGGAGGATGAGGAGGAAGAAGAGGAAGCCTGACGCACTGGGCTTTGAGACACAGATGCTTGACTGTGAGCCAAATGCAGAAGATTGGATTGTGAGGCTGCTTGTCCCACTTGCGTCTGGGAGGGCTGATGGAGCTATATGTTAAAATGTAAAAATAGGTATTTAGAAACTGCAGCAGTAATAGGAAACTTGAAATGCACCATCTCACCCATCTACTTCTGGAGAACAAATCACATAGAAGCATTAAACACCATGGGCTTTGTTCTGGTGGCAGTGTTAGACCGGGAATAATCTGAGCTGTTTCAAATATTGTCTCTCCAGTTTTACTCAGTTTAACTGGATACTTAATCCAATTAGAAGGTAAATATTTTTTTTTGATATGGGTGATAAGAGACCTATGAAAATTATAGCAGGACTCTGATTCATTAAATACATATCCTTACCTGTTTTCTGACTCATGAAACCAGGTTTTTATTCCTACATGGATTCGCACAGAAATCAGGATTATTTAACAGAGGACCCTTCATACTGCTGGACCAGGGTCAAGAAGAGTGGGAATGGGGAAGAGGACAGAAACCAAGCCAAAATCCCTTTCCTACAAGAATCAGTGATTTGTTTTATGACATCAGAGCTGGAAAACAAACAAAAATCATGGAAATGGATAAGCTGTCTTTGACTAAAACACACATGGAAACTTCACATCCGGATTGTCCAGTAAGACATACCTAAAAAGTCTAGGGAGTATGGTAGATGCAAAGGATACACTGTGATACACAAATTGACTTTCTAATTTTTTAAAAACAAATATAACAAGAGTGTAGTCTTTGTTTGTTTACTAGGAGAATGAAAGTAACCATCAATCCATTCTGCCTATAATATGCTTTCTTGTGGGGTTGAAATCTAAGAACATTCTCTGGTACTGATTTTCACATAAAACTCAGAAAATTCAAAGGGCAATCTCTCTACAGAATGAAGGCGCACAATGGACTTTACAATTTTGAATTGGATTCTAGTAGTCCAGTACAGTCTTTTCAGAGGATAAGAATACAGTAATACAGGTCTGATACACTCAGGTGACTGCTGCTTATTATACCTTTATTTTATGTTGATTCTTGATACTGATCAAAAAAGATCATAAAAATATTCTAAAACGGCTTTACTGCAGCTGTTATCTGCATTTCTACAAGGGAAAAGATAAAGGCCTATTTGGCCTGGCTTGATGTCGGTAAATAAAACCTATTTATTGAATGCTAAGGAGTATGAGGTTTTCCCTTTTGATACCTAACTGAAGAAATTACTTTAGAAAAGGAGCTACATTCATTAGTAACAAATTCTATGTACTATCCACCCAGCACACATAGAAACGCCTGATGCTAAGCAGACAACAAATTGTATAAAACTGTAGCTAAAGGTATCTGTTCACATTCAAGATGACACTTTCTGTGGAATATATATGAACTATTTTAATTACAATATTCCTGTTAGGGTTGTTAAGAATGTAAAAAATTTCAGCTTCTTTTTCTACCTTCTACATGGAATAATATAACAGAAAATGAAGGAAGAAACTTTGATTTAACCTTTAATAACAATTATAATTATTTATCTGGCCAGTTTTAGTGTATTCTGACTTCCTTGTGGATTAATTGAAAAAGCATTTCTTATAGCTATGATTTTTTTTTATCAAATTCATTTTGAAAATTATAACTGGCACTTTATCAAGGGGATAAAAGTTGAGAAGCCAATTAAAAAGCTTCCAGTTTTCAGACTCATGCAAGGAGTGAGCATCTTTAAAAAAATTCTCCAGCGGCTGGATTTTATCTACAGAGAATTCCCAACCCAGAATGCCTACTTTTATAATATCTTCTCTTAGGGAAACATCCCACTTTAAGGGCTAGCCTCTTCTGAACACTGCAGAAGTGTCCATACATGCCTGCCCATGCATTATATCCACATCACATCCAGACAGCAGCTTTATGAAACAGGCAGGTGTCTGGGATCTCCCTCTGTTTGAAGGAATCTCTGGCAAAATTAAGATTTTTTCCAGAGATACAGAAAGCTGTATTTAGATGGGTTAGATACTTTCACACTATGTGGGACAGTCTAAGAGACGTTAGTGTTTATCTGTGAGGATGGAGGAACAAATGCAGCAGCTACCTTTAAAGAAAAAGATCTGCAAAATTACAGTCCAGTCAACTGGACTTCAACCATAGAAAAATACTGACGAAAACAATCAAACAATTTGTAAGCACTCACAAGAAACCATGGTAGCAACAGACAACATAGCTTGTTAGAAACAAACTGTGTCAAACCAATCTGATCTCCCTCTAAGACAGGGTAATTGGCCTTGTGGACAGGGAAAAAGCAGTAGGTGATTTGACTTTACAAGTGTCTCGACAACTCCCTCATGTGACATTCTTTATAACCTAAGGAAGCATAGTTTAGGTGAAATTGTTGAAAAATGAATGCCGAAGTATTTGAAAAGCAAAACTGAGTATGAGGTATCTGTGGAAACAGAAGTGTGCATGCATGGTGCTTCACAGAAATCTGTCCTCATTCTGCACTACTCAATATTTTCTTAATGACCTGGATGATGGAGCAGGGAATATCTTTACTAAATTCACATGCTGATAACATACTGGGAGGAAATTCTGATAGGCTGGATTACAGGATTAGGAATCAAAATGTTTCTGCTGCTAACCTCTGGCTGGCTGCAAACCTCTGGTGTTGCAAAAGTCAAGTAAAGGCAGTTCCCATACCAAGCCATGTATGGCTTGGAATGATGTCTGCAGTGCATGTGAAGCGCATGTTCTTTACTACTGAGCCCTGGAAAGACCTCTGCAGTGGGGGATTCCATGTCCACAGCTAGGTGCCAGACTTCATTAAAATCTAGACCAACAAGAGTTAAATAATTAGAATGGCTGAAGGCCTGGGAGTTATCTGAGGCTTATGAAGACATCTGTAATGAACTGGTTATATTTCATCTAAAGGAGGGAAGAGCAAGCAGGATATGATACCTGCTTTGAATACAGGTGTAGCTAATGAAAAGAGGAGATAATATTTCTGTCTTACATTTTATAATGGAGAGAATGAGGCCTAGTTATCTGGAAGGTTCAGATTATCATGTTGGGAAAAGCTATATAACGTGGCAGTGAAACATTGCATAGATTACTGGTGTAATCTGGGTTTCTATGACAGTGGTTAGGACCAAATTAGCTAAAAACTGGAACAGCTACTCCACCTGAGAATAACAGGTTGGACTGGATGATCTCTTGATCCTTGACCTTCCACCCATATTTTTATGATTCTACACCATTTCCCATCAGTATTTCTCAGGGAGATGGCAAATCCAACATTTTCTAGCTACATTACAACATACAGTCACTGAACAGTTCAACTATTGAGCATATGCACAATAAAACTGAAGCCTTCAGGAAGCTCTAGAATGAGAGGGCACTCTGCGTGCAAGGCATGCGCTCAGTCAGCGTCACTGGGTAGCAGGTGCATGATATGATGGTTGAGTCCAGAAAATGTTTGAGTCTGCACCTGTTTTGTACTATGCATATATTTTTAAAGTAACTGGAATACCCAGAAGCTTGGTAACTTTCTTGTTGAAGGTCCAGAAATATTTAAACAAATAAAAGAAATTCTCAAAATTTAGCTGGGCATAAAGGAATATGGTTAGTGAAGTTTGGATTCACAGTAACCTTAGGTGTAACAGCAATATGTAAGGGATATTTACAGGTTGGTTTCTAACTCACTACTTGTGAGGGAGAAGTGAGCAATGGGTTGAAGGGGCTGAAGAGTCACGTTAAGACCTGACCAAAGACTGAGGGAGGATTCCATCCTTGACTCCCTACATAACTTCCAGCACACCCTCTGCTTCACAGACATGATGGTTAAGCTGTAAATGTTTCTCTTATAAAACAAAGATACTTATCTATGGCATGAAATGGCATTAAAATACTCTCTCTTTTCATTCACTATAATTTCCACTCCAGAAATAGCCTTAAGGAGAGGCAATGGTTAGATTATGAATTAGATTCTAGATGACGTGAACTTCTTTTCCCAATTTTGGACACATATATATGATATGAATTATATTTATGACTGTTGTGCATTTTCCATCCAAAGACAGAAAAAGGCACAGAAATTATAGCAACTGTTGCTCTAAGTGCCATTCTGTGTAGGTAGATATAGTAGACATGCCAGTGATGCCTGTATGCGACAGTGATCAGTATCTGGCAGGAATAGGTGTATGCACACTACAGCTAGAGGGATGAAGTGAATACGAGAAACGAAAGTGCATCATAATACTTTACAAGAATAAACTGAAAACTTATCTGTATTTCTTTTGTATGAGCTTTACATGCTGCTGTCAACAGTGAAGGTAGTATTGACTGATAAATGCAGAGGCAAAAATTTAGTTAGGCCTCTAAGACTGAATTTTGTTCTTAAATTATGTATGTAGGGTATTACTATGCCTGGGATGGTTGCCTAAAGTTCTGTGCTAAAGGCCTTATGAGATCAAGGATGTTGTTCTCTGCATACAGAAAGGTGCATATAAATGATGGGGTAACAAGGTATTTAGCATAAAATAAGGAAAGAGAAAGAAACTAAGTGGAAGTCTAGAAAACTTTTGACAGAATATTGCCCTGTATCATAACAGAGCTGCTACATGGTTTTACAGAGAGTCTGGACAAACAGCAAGGACAAAATATGGACTTAATGGAAAGGAGAAGAAAATATTGAGCTTAAATTGCGGTAAGGGAAGCTAGGGTCAGGCATCAGGAAGACCTTTTGAATGCTAAGGAGAGGGGCCTAGGGATGTCAGGGAACCTCCATCACAGAAGATTTTTAAGAACAAGCTAGACAAACATCTGTCAAGAATGATATAGGGACATCTGATCCAGCCTAGGGGGAGGAGACAGACTACATGACCTCTTCAGGTCCTTTCCAGTCCTATTTTTCTATGATTTGGTGAAAAGGAAATCTGAGAGATGAGGAAATTAGAGAAGACAGAGGTGAAAAAGACAAGAATAACAAAAAGGGCAGAAGAGATGAAACTAAGAGGAGTGGTACAAAGAACAAGAAATACATCTCAAGCAATCCCCTTTGTGTTATAAATAAAGATTATCAATTTTTTCTGATGTCAGATAGTTCATCCTGGGAAATATGGACATTAGCTCCTGTAAAGAATAAAGTCCATGGAAGGTCTGAAAAATAAATATCTTGATATAAAAAGATATTCTCAAACACTTTGAAATTCCATAATAATGCCTTAAAGTATTAGTAGTTTAAGTGTTTTATGCTTCTATTTTTCTTGCAAATGGAGTCCTCTGCTCTGTATACATTCCTAAAATGTTTCCTAAAATACACTTGATTTTGATAAAGAGTAATGCCATGCTCAGGACACTGCATGACTCAAGAGCACCATGGCAGATGAAGTCTCTTTTCAAACCTACTCATACTGCGTGAGCAGGCGTGGGCTTCAAGATATTTCCTTAAATCTTCTAGCAAATGGAAAGAACAAGTTAATACACATATCCCCATCCTTCTTGCCAAATCCCTTTCACAGTCAACTATGACAGAGTATTTCATAAATAGTGTACCCCAGCACGCTAATTTAGGTTACTCAAACAAATTCAAGTAACTGCATATATGAATCTGAATATGAAAGGCGTTTGATACTTAATAAGCGTCCTCTCTCGCAGTAGAGTACAATATAGTGTAATACACAGAGTATAAAAGGTGTCTGTACATAATGCTTAAACTGACAGAATAGCTACATTTGGAAACTAATATAGAAAAGGTCCTTAGGTTCACACTGGCTGTTTACATACTATGCCCAAAATGAAGACTGTGCTGTGGACATAAGTGGGCAGGACTTTGACAGCATCTGCTGAAGTATTTTCAAAGCTTTTCTATTGAATCACAGCTACTTTCAAAGCACGCTGTAATTGAAGGTATTTCAGCTTGCTAAATAAAGTTGGGAATATAGCTGGACTTTCGTAGAAGATTTAATTTTATATGCAAATCAGGTGCATAAGTAATTTTTTTGCCTCTATCAGGAATGGCTATAATGTCAATATAACAACAATTTTATTGAAAATACATGAATCACTAATTATAAATTATCACTTAATTATATTAATTAATAATGTAAATCTTACAATAGTATTCTAGTAACAGTTTTAAATGTATAAGTGCATAATTCAAAGGTAACCCTCATATTCCTTTAGGGAACAGCATTTTAAGCTTTCTGTGCCTCAGCTGCTTAGAATGACAGGTAATGTAGCGACATCTTCCTATTCCCAATGGTTTGGTAACATTATATTGACTGTTTTTGAGATATCCTTCTCCTAAAAGTGCTAATGCCACAAAGAAAACTGGTCTGGAAGAGATGGAAGTTACAAGTCAAGTGTCATGCTATGGCATGGGAAGTCTGATACAGTCCCTTGTAGTAGTAAATAGTCTAGTATCTTGACCTTCAAAACTCTAGCAATTTATCCATAGATGACATGGAATAATGCAATGATAATGCTAAGGGAAAGGAGAAAGAAGTGAGAAAAATTGTCACCCTTATCACTGAAAGTCATATGAAAAGCAAAAGAAAAACAAAGTTAGGTTGAGACAACACAGTTTAGTGACTATATTGAAACAGGGAAAGACGAGTGTATTTCTCATAAAACAAGACAGCATCAAAGCTATAGGAGCATTGCAGAGAGGAAATGATTGAGAGCTGGTTAGATTTTAATGGGAGAGAATAACAACGGCTTGTATGGAGTGTGATAACAAGATGGTTGGCTGTTTGTGGCAGGTTGAGACCGCAGAAAGAGAACATCTAATGTGAAATTTGGCAAGCAGATGTACAAGAATCACCACAGACCCATCTGAGAGGCATGTATGTTTTTCAACAGTTAATCTAGAGCTTGATAGCCAGTGACAACAAAGATGGGGGACTGAAAAGGTAGGAAAATGCTGCCCAGTAGCTCATTTTACTGTGTTAGAATTGGCAGAAGCCCAAAGCTGGTTGTGCTCTAGGACGTGATGAAGTATGAAAAATTCTGTCAGGGATTGTAGATAAAACAAGACTGAGGGCAACTGGGACTACAGTCCTAATTTAATGAATTTAGTATGTAGAAAGAGTGAGCCAGGCAAAAGTGAGGCAGGAACCTGCTGTATGTGGTTACAGCAGAGAACAACAGAATGTCCAGAGGTTGTTCCTGTGTGGGCAAGAAAATAGTTATGAAAACACCAATTATTAGGAAAGCTGCTTAGGAAATTAATAAACAAGAGTATGTTTGAACCCCAGTGATCACTGGCAGCTGGATTCTTCTCAGTCAATTTCACTCACCTTAGAATTAATTGAAAATCTTGAAATTGCTACCCTAGCCCTCTCTCATGTCACTGGAAACAGTGGTATGTTAAGATACCTATTAGAGATTCAACCTATCCAAAGACTTTTCTATTTTGACATCTTGAGTTTTTCATTGGACATGCATGTGTCTCCTTGTCTATGTCTACACAGGAAATACAGTTAACTAGCTTACACCACATACCTAACTCCTCTATGACTAAGTTAAGCAAGGGGAATACTTCCCTAAATTTTATAAGACTGCAGTTCATGGTTCAAGTTCAGCTGTGCTGGTCTTAAGGTTGTGTTGCTAGTGATATGAAAGAACACCTTGAAACAAAATTTTCAAATCTGATAATAAATGACAATGCAAACAAGTTTTTACAACAAATTCATCTTTCTCCAAAACAATGTGCCTTTAGTCATGTAACCTACATTTTGACAAAATTCCTCTTGAGAGTCATGGAGGAAGTGCAGAAGTTAAAGTTACAAGGTAGTCTTCTATTATGGGACACAAAGAGCTTATAAAGCAAGAAGCATAAAATTAGAGAATTATTTTATTATTTCTTTTTCAAGAAAGTAGACTACAAGTAGAGAACAAAGGATTTATACCAAATTTTTGAACGATTTTAGCAACCATCAAGGAAATATGGTGAATAATGTTAAAGTGGAATCTGCAGGAAGAACTCATTAATTTCTTCATTTAGTATAGAATACCATGAAAAAATTACAATTCCTGTTTAGAACATGCCAGAGGAGCATTTTGACAGGTAGTGGATCAGTGCAAAGTGATTCACATCAAAAGGAACCATTTTAGTGACACACATGATAATAATCAGGGAAGTAAAGATATATTATGATGGATACATCTGCTTATTAAATAAAACTGTTCCATGAACAGAGATAGAAAAAAGCAGGATGTTTGGCTGTATGAGATAATGGAAGAAATGTATGCTGAAAATAATATCATGATATGTAAAACAGGGATGCATCCTCCATGTGACCATGGCATTCAGTTCTGAGCAAAAAATCTTGAAGAGATTAGTGTGGAAATGGCTGGGACATGAACAGCAAAAATTACTAAAGGCGAAGAAAAACTTGTTTATGAACAGAGATTAAAAAGGATACAGAGTAAAACAGGAGTGCAAACAGCTGCCTGCTTTAGAAAGCCTTTGCAATTTCTAGGATAATTCTTGGTGTGTGCACAGATGCTTCTTAGATTAGCAAAATCTTGGAAAATAGTGAAAAACCTGAAGTTTTATCTACTTGGTGTAATTTGAAGAGGAACAATCTCTACTACTCTCTTTAAACCTCCGTGGGTAGTTTAAAGAACACAAATCAAAACTACCTATTTATACTTAAATACAGGATGAACAGGACTACATCAGACTCGCTTGTATACATTGAAAAGCAACCTATTTACAGTGCAGAAAAAGAAACACTGCTTTACACTGCATGTAAATATTCTATGAACTCATTTCCTTTAGGAGACACTGAGGTTTTAATCTTTAAAGTCTGAAATAGTTGTATAAATAAATAACACATATAGTCTACCTAAGAAAAGCTGACTAACATCATCTGAGGCATTTAAGTCTTCAGTCATCAGGGAAAAAGTAAGCACTAGCATGCATTACTTAGCAACTGGAACAGTTTACAAAGGTTCAATTATTGTGACTCAGCTAACAAGCAGCAGCTCACTATCATTGCTCTTTTTCTCCTGCAGTACTTAGTTTTAAAGGAAGTGACAAGTTGAAAGTTAAACTGGGATTATCTGTAACTGGAACATTTTTACTACATTATTTATTTTCTGTATTTATTTCTTCAAGACATGCCAAAAACTTTCCCCAAACTTGTGTTGTAATCTTTCCCCCTGATGAAACTTCTTTCATAAAGTTAGAAGACACCAAACGCTGTGACACCATTTTCAAAACCATTTTGAATTCCTGCTAAGCCCTCTGATTTGAAGCACTCACTCAGTTCTTTTGAAAATGATATTTTAAAACTAATGACTTAATATGCTATCATTAGCCAAATGCTACAGTGAGTCTCTACCCAGGCAATAAAATAAATCCAGGATCTCCTTAAACTTCGAGCAAATCTATTCACTTTTGCAATGATACAACAGTTTGTATAGTACTAGCTCAATTGTTTTTCACTGTCCATCAGCATTGTTCCTATGAGGAATCTAGCTGTTATACATCTTTTGTGCTCCCACTGAAATTTATGGCCAAATTTTCTCTGACTTCTTTCAGTAAAACCATAAGAGCCAGTAGAGGGAGCACAAATACATAGAAATAATTTTCTGTGGTTCCTATAAAAACGATAACCTGTACGATTTTTTCATATAGTATTTGCATTACATTTTTTCCCCTCCATGATCAAAAGTACTGTCTTGATTAAACTTCAAAAATGGCTGATTCTAGGCAAAGGGACTGTGTTGTTTGGTGGCCCTTCTTGCAACCCCTGCGACCTCAGGGCTCCATGAAAGGAAGAGGCAGAGGCTGAACCCTGTGAAAATAGTATTGGCAAAATAATGTTTTCTACCTCCATAGCACTGCTGGGCAGACAAGCTTAATGGGGAACATCTTTGGCTCTTGGACATACCCAGTTCTCTGCAGACTGATATTTCTGCCAGCTGATCCCTTCACACAAGCCCACGGGTTGGGTGAACAAGTACAGTACAGCATGATGTGGCTAAACAGGGGTTTCTACCTTGCACGCCTGCTCATCCAGCAAGCTTCAGCTTTCAGAGTTTGTCCCTTGATGTGAGCCCAGTGCCACAAGCTGTGCAGAAAATGTTACGCCTCTGTGCCCTTCCTGCCCACTGACACTACTGGCAGACATTGCCTGGAAGAGGTTGCTTTGATGCAGGACTCAGAAGGTGAATTGCTCTGCATGTGAGAATGTCTCAGAATATAATAAAGGTCCTTTATCTTCTATTTACATCTAAATTTCATGAGTTTCAAATGGGATCTCAGGATTGCTATGATTTTTGAGTGCTTCCCCCATAATGGAGGAAAAGATCTAATCCCTTCAGGGGATTGTCTCAAAAAAAACCCCCAAAACCCCATCCCACACACCCCCAGGAAACCAAATGTGAACTGCTGAGTTTCATATGTCATTATCAGGCTTTCCTGTGGTGGAGAACACGGAGCCTGCCCCCAGATCCATTCAGTTTGTTTGAAACTGTGTATATGCAACCATTGCAAAAGCATTTGCCAGTAGTGCAAGTACTTTGGAAAATGCCCATGCTAGATACTGCAGAGGATAAGATGGGAAAAAAAGCAGGCAACCAATGGGAAGTGAAATGTTTTCAGAATAAACAAAAAAGTGATGTTAGAGATCCATTGGTTCTCTACTTTTAAATTAAAAAAAAAAAAAAGATAAAATCATCAGTTTGGAGTTCAGGTGGCCTGGGATACTCAGTAGCATACAAGAAGCTGCTCCCTGTGCTTGCAGGTGTCAGCAGAAATGGCAAACAAGTACTACCAGCAGTAGGAATGCTAAACTGAATATTTAAGTGAGGGACATTTTTGTAAGTACCTCTCTGGTAATCACATTTGATATATTTTCTGTCCTTAATTTCTCCTCTTTCAGAGAAAAGAGGTGGGACTACAATTCCTTGCTCTACAGGTGTAGGCAAATCTAATGGATTTGACTTGAGTGCTATAAGAAGAACTACAAAAGTGTTTTTGGATCTCAGTGTGGTTACTTGATCCATCTTTACACTGAATAATAATTTCCACAGAATACTTTCAGTCTATGCAGTTATACATAGTCATATCTGATTTTCCAGTGAGGAAATCTAATAATATTTTGTATAATCCTTGTATTCCCTGCATGTTCCAAATCATTTCAAGCCCCAGTGTACTAGGTGACCACTAACTAAGGAACTGAACTTTATTGGCCAGATGGGCCAGGTGGGTTTCCTCTGGCTCATATTCCTATCACACTTTCACTGCAGAAAACATCTCAGTTGGTCCTACACTGACCTTGAAAAGAAATAATAAATGGATAATCCTTGAATGTATAAAAAACTTATATAATATGCCATTATTAATTACTACATATATACTATGCAGTAATACACTATGCAGGACAGAATCAATTCTTGTTATTAAAAATGGTAAAGGAGTGGGGTTGTTTAGAGAGGCCATGAGAGTGTCCATGAGGAACAGAAAATTCCTGTGTGTCTGTTTCAATAATCATTCAGGCTACAGACAATTTACCTGCTGGCCTGGTTTCAGCGGTGATAGTGTTATTCCCTGGGTATTGATCACTGGGAGTATCTGGTTGCCGATGACAGTGGCGATGATCTGACCCTGGGCATTGGTCAATAACTGTGGAGTTATCGGCTGCACCTGAAGTCCCTGAGCTCCACCTGCCGCCTGGCTGGACGGGACTGGATTAGGCATCAATGGGATTGTTCCAATAATCTGGAAGAGACAACACAGGGAGAATGCATGCAATCCACACATACTTGCCACACATAATTCCTTATATTCTGCATGTTGAATCCAACTTAGGTGATAAAAACACAGAGAGACTGGTAAGACAGGCTGAGAGTGGGAAACAGTCATTCCTTTACTGGGGTGATGCAGACTTTCCAATTCATTTGTCACATCACATATCACCTGTACAATTTCCCACTGTCCACTGTCATTTGCAACAAATTTGCTGTGGCTTAAGAATTCATGAAAAAAATGCTGGGCCACACTCCGGGCCCTGCATCATGGTTTGTTTCCAATATTCATTTTAACACAGAGTGAAACAGATAAAAGTATCAGTCTTTTTGTCTTGCTTTCTGCATCATCCATATAATGTTACTAATGGGGCTTATGTAATTTTACTTGATTTTCTGGTGCTCTAGATGACCACCTATTATTCCCATGTGATCTCAGGAAGATCCAAAGGGATAATGGTACCTTTCAGGGCATGCCTTATTAAGATATGCTTATAAAAATGCAGCTGGTTTTGGATGACAACTATGAAGTACAACACAACAGGAGGGTTGATGTCAGATAAAATATATTAGCTAACATTTCTGGGGCAAGCAGTTGCAGAAAGAGACACTTGTGACATGTCAGACTTGAGAATACAGTGATTTCCTAAAATGTGAATGTGCCTGTAAAACTAATATTAGGATGAGATGTCAAACAGATGTTGAAAGAAAGCTTGTCAGTCAATAAGCTGCTAGGCTGGAGAAAGATATGTTGTAGCAAGATTCTTTTTACAAGTATTTGACAATCTGGAATAAGCTTCTGATGAAACTTGGGCCTAAACCCAAACTTCTTCTTTATTTTTCAAACAGCAGCATTCAAAACGGGAGTCAAAGGATTGTTGCAACAGGAAAAAATAAAATAAAAAAAACCACAGCACATCTCTATTTCCTTCGCCTTCTCTTCTCTCTTTATCATAGCCTCCCTGAAAACATCTCCCCCATTATAAGACTTCCAGTCTGCCCTTTACAGAAACCTTGCTTCTTCCTCTTTATCCTCAGCATTCACCCCACTGCGTTGTCCATTTTGACTCCCACTGGTATGACCTCAATTGTCCTGTATACCTGACTACATTTTGACCTAACAGGCTGCTGAGAAAGAGGGTGGACTATGACTGCGTTTTCCTTCTTTTCCCTCAGTGGAGATAGAAACAGGGTAGTTTTGCAGTCTGTCTGCTGGTTTGTATTCCATTGGGGAGCTTAGTCATCTTTCTATATCTCTTTGTTTCTGACAAATTTTATAGAAATTAATCAGCTGATTCAAAGCCATTAAGTAGGTATGGAGAGCTGAATGGACGGAAAAAGGAAGAGAAGTATACCCAGGACTAGACACAGAGTAGTTTCCTCATGAAAATAGGCTGAAGTTTTCCTAATGAAACTCAAAAGCAAATTTGTACCCCAAACAAAGATATAAACCAAAATATATAACATTCCTATTGATTTCATCAATTTATATTATATAAATGGAACTCATCCAATACAAGGTAAAATTAGCTCTAAAATAACTGTTTAATGAAAACATCAGTTAGCTTTTTGGGCACACCACCAAGTTGCTTTGTGTGAATGCAAAAGTAGAGCAACACTGAATCTCTTACTACAGATATAAAATGAATACAGGTGTGAAATGCATGGTGAAGAGTAATAGAGGTGTGAAGACCTCTGCCTACTGAAATCACCAGAAGTGACATACACAACCCCCAGAAATCCATTCTTAAAAAAGCCTAATGCAAAGATATCCAAGTAATTCAGGCATAGCTGGAGGGACAGGTGGCTCTCATCACTCTCTCCCATTATTAGGCTAGGATATGACTCCATTGAGTGACTGCCCCTTCAGTAGTTACACCTACTGATGTGCTTTTAGGTAGGCTCAACCATGAAGTACTGGGTGACAACCTAAGCTGACTCCTGGAGCAAGAGGGGTGCACTTTGTTGGCTATGGCAGCTCAGGTAACAAGTGGTGGGTGCTGAAGTCATCATCAATTTAGCAAACTTGCACAGTTAGAAGGCCTTAGCATGGGAAGACCAGAGAACCATAAAGTAAAGCAGGACAGCTCTCCTGTGGGAGAACCTGATAAAATGGCAAGCCCAGCTACTAAGCTGTATTGTAAGAGCTGCATATATCAAGTCTGTTCAAAAGACTGTAAAGATACAATTTAAGTTCTTAATGCATTGCTAAAAGGTAGACAGATCAATAAAGATTATTACCCCCATTTTACAGAGCATGAAAGGGAAGTACAGTGAAGCATATGCAGTCATCCTTCTAAGCTGAAATTTCCTGAGAGTTTCTCTTTGCAGATCACAATGCTTTGCTTTTATTTTATTTAAGGTGTCCCTAGCTGAATGGCAACTGCTTTCCTGTTCATGTGAGATGGCTGTTCACTGAGGAGAGAGGCATTTATTTACATTATCAGATTTCAAACTGTTTTCTAAAATCAGACTTTCAGTAGGAATGAAATACCACTGCAATGCAGTGCAACACATAAATATCTCCCAGTTTCTGCAACCTAACATATTTATGGGTAACAAATATATTTGTTCACTTTTAATATAATCTCACCAAACACAAGAAATAATCTTTCTTAATTTTATCAGCAGAGACATAGCAAAGGCCTTCCTTTGCCATGTCTGTAAAGGATGCAACCTTGGACTGTCATTACTCCAATATAACTTTAACTATCAAGGTCCTAATCCCAGCAAAGAAAAAACTGCTGTGTTGGTGTTATCAGTAATAGAAATGTTTGCATTCACATTTAAAATGCATTTCTTGGACTGCCATTGGACATTTTATAGAATGACAGTGCTGAAGTGGACAGTTTGTAAGGTCAGAAGCAGAAGGCTATCTATATGTATTAATATATGAGTGTCACACACCATACTGTACATGGCGTGCTGTACATGCACACAGACAGAAATGGAGCAGGAAAAGCACAGGTGGGAGAAGTGTTTCAGAAGGGCAAATGAGCAAATGTCCTCAGGGGTGTTACCCAAGGACCCAAGGGTAAATCTTAATGGGAAACAGAAACTTACAGAGGTCAGAAGATTTTATTTCCTTTTTTACCAAAGTAAATTCTTGTCTGGTTGAGAAAAAGATATCCACTTGTCTCTACTTAAACAACAGGACTACTCATTATTGCATGCAGCTTTGAGATAGATAAAATTGGGTTCAGGTTTCCCCTTTCAAGTTACCCCTTGTCGAAGTACCCTCTCCTAAATATCCTAATTGCTCACTGATTCACACATAAGAAGTACTACAACAGGATCCCTTTGTTAAACCTTGTGTGACTGATGTGATGGTGAGCCAGATCACTCTTCCATCAAATTTTGGTATGAAATTTCACCCTGGGCCTTGCTAATCTGTCCTCTTAAATTATCGTACATGTTGAAGACAATTTATGGTTTTGATACATTTGAATTTTGTCAAGAAATAAAACAAGACCATGCCACAGGCTTGAGGCACTGGTGTGCCATAGTATGGACTATTTAATTGCCATTGATTTCTCGAGTTAGGAGGCATTGCTCCTTTCTAGAAAATGCTGCTACTTCAGATTATATTCAAAGATGGTTCAGAAATAGCACGTGACGGGGACTCATCCCACAAGATATAGAGTAACACAGAATGGTTTTAGTTGGAAAGGGCCTCCTAAAGACCATCTAGTTCAATTCCCCAGCCATGGGCAGTGATGTATTTCACTAGACCATGTTGCTTAAAGCCCCATCTAATCTGGCCTTGAACACTTCCACAGTGAGACATACACAGTGCTATGTCTTCTCTGAGACAAAGCAGAATAAGCTTCTTACTCTGTCAGTGCTAAGACTCAAATTTGTAAACAATCCTGCTTGTCAAAGACATTTCTTGAAGAAAAAACATCCCTAAAGCTCTCATGCTACAAAAATACAATTTTAAAAGTTTGGAGAGCTTTTAGTTTGTCTTTTATAATTCCTTTTATACTTCATACAACTGAAAGCAAGCACTGTTCACAAAGGGGCTACAAAACAGGGGTCATATGCAAAACAGCAGTCAGACAGTTTTGGAAGCCCAAGAGTAAATTCAAGGGATCTCCTTGTCAATGCTTCTCTAAGGGAGTCGGGCACAGTAATCTGCATAGAACCATTGATTAAAATAAATTACACCGGGTTGTATCTTTCTGAGGTACAAGTTCCTTATACAGGTACAAAATGCAGTGCAGGTGGGAACTGTACCAAGATATTTAAGGTAAATTCAGACCTCAACTTTTTTATAGAGACAGGGTTTTCATCTACCTCTATTAATTACAAAGACTGCAATTCTGGCCCACTTCAAGTGACAGGGTGTTGCTAGAATCCTTGGTGGAGTCAGATTATCACTTCCAAGTGTTCAGTATGTTTCTTTTCTTTTTGTTAATGGATTAATAGATACATCAATAGCATCAAGCTCCTTAGAGAGCAGTTTTCACAGAAATGAATTTAGTATTTTCTTCTTCTCAATATTAATTAAATTTTAAAACTCAGTTGTTTGTTTCTAATTTGAAAAGAAATTTGGGATGATTTTTAACAACATCTGAATATTTTCTACGGATTAATCTATTAGTGTGATTTTAGCACCCTAGGATTTCAAGATATCTGACATCAGACCTCTCAGATCTTACAACTTGAACCTACCATTGCCAAGATGACTTCTGCAATAAAATTGTAAGGCTTGGCTTGCACATGAAATTAATTTGTTAACCTACACCTTCATACCAGGTGCGAGCCCAGTGGTTTTTGCCTACATATTCCTGCAAACTGCAAATTTATTTGCAATGTAAGAATAGCACACAATTTAAATGAAAGTAAAATGACCACGGAGGGGAAAAACCCCAAATCCTCAGTATATCAATAATTTCTGTGAATATTACCCCCAATGGCAGGGTAATGTCCTAACACTGATTAACTGAAATTTAGTCAGTATTGTATCTTTAAACACATTTCAGACTTGCTCAGTAAAGGTTTAATCTTAAAAATTAAATAGAAGCATATGATGTTTTAAAAATCTGATCCTTTGAACAAGCAATTCTTAAGAAAGAATAACATTAAAAAAATCCATTCTTATCCTTCCTTCATATTTAATTGCCTTTGGGGGTTTACTTTGTTGTAACACAGAGGCTGAAACCAGGGACAGAAGCTGAGTGATTGCTCATAACTTCTGGGGATAAATGTCTAATTGCAGCACTGCAGATACAAAACTAGATTTTGCATAACTTTGTGACAGACTAATAGATGATTTCCCAATAGTGGGTTTTTCCTAGTGGCTCCTAATAAATCCATTGAGCCTTGAGATAAGGTGAAGTTACCATGATACTCTAAAATGAAGCATACAACTGGTTTTTTAAGTTTTTCTCCTTCTCGTCTCATCAGAAACAGGGATGGTGCCCTGCTTCATTGTTTTCCCAGCACAACCAAATGAATATTATAAACTGTAGCCAAATGGATGGTTTAACAGCTGCCTTTGTTTCTTCTCTGAAGTGTAAGTAAAATCAAAGACCAACTACACTAGTTTGTTTCTACTGTCAGCCAGGGCCGACATAAAGCAAATGGTGACATTTCATGTAAAAAATGTCTTTAACTATAAAAAGGAAATATTAAGTCTTTTTAATAGTATTATCAAAATAAAAATCTCTTCAATTTGATCAATGTTGCAACTCTTTAAATATTGAAAGTTAATCAGTTTTGAACAACAGAAGAACAACAACATAAAAAGAAAACAGAAAAACAGGGGAAAAGTGAAAGAAGCAACAGAAAAATTGTTCAGCCAAACGAGACAAACCACCGTATACACACAGACACACGAAGGTGCTGGTGGATGAGACCGGGCAACATGCTCTTGCAGCCCTGAAGGCCAGCTGCATCCAGAGCTGTATTGGGAGATTTCGGGGGAAGTGTTTGTCTCCCTCTACTCTGCCCTCATCAAGCTCACACGGAGTGCTGCCTCCAGCTCTGTAGTTTTCAGCACAAGAAAAACAGGGACCTCGTAGGTCGAGAGGAGGCCAAAAAGATGATCAGAGGGCTGAAGCATCTCTCCTATGAAGGCAGGCTGAGAGAGCTGGGGCTGTTCAGTCTGGAGAAGAGAAGGTTCTGGGGAGAATTTACAGCAGCCTCCCAGTGTGTAAAGGGGGCCTGAACACTGGATAGGGACTGCCTTACAAGGGCATGTAGGACAAGGGATCCATGACAGGACAAGAGGTAATGGCTTCAACCTAGGGAGGGGAGGTTTAAATTAGATGTTGGGAGGAAATTTTTTACTATGAAGGTGGTGAGGACAAGTTGCCCAGGGAAGCTGGGGACGCCTCACCCCAGGAAGTGTTCAAGGCCAGGCCAGAGGGGGCTTAGAGCAACCTGTCTAGTGAGAGCTGTCTCTGTCCATGGCAGGAGGTTGGAGGTCCCTTTCCAATCCAAATGATTCTATGATTTTGTACAGTTTTACAAACTATATTCAGAAGCTGTTTCTGTTCAGAGGTATGTTGTGTGGTCACTTTATCAGCATGAGTTATTTAAGGAGAAAATCTAAAGAGAAAATGACTGAGGAAAAGATATACTAATGTGAATCTGCACAGTATTCTTTGGCCTCTGTGCAGCTCCCCCTTTCTTAATCACATACATGTATAGGTATATATATACAGTAGCTATATAAATTATAAACACACAGACACAGATATTTTAAAAAATATATATCATGTATTATCTACCAGGATCAATAAACCCAGCTATTTATACGCACTATACTGCATATATATAATCTGGTGCCAATCTACACACTGAAAACTGGAATCACGAATACAAGAAATCTGCAATTTGCAGATTTCTTTTGAAAGTAATGCTATTCCATCTTGTTCTTTGGACTAATGATGATACGATTGTTGAACCTCATACAGGATGAAACTAAGGCTGCCTGTGTCTTTCAAATTAGAAGTGGTATTCATTTATGCAAAGCTTGCAAATTTCCTTTGCTGCATTGTATTTCCTACTTACAACTCAAAAGGTGGCACAACAAAATGCCACTTTGAGAAAAAGGCATCAAATAGTGATACTGGAAACAGGCACCTATGAAACTGTATTTCCGGGTCACCATTTTATGTAAGGAATTGTAATAGTCAAGGTTAAGTATTGTTCATATATCATTCGATATATTGGATAGGTTACTGTTTGTAAGCATCATAATGGAACATTGAGTCCAACATTCTGCCTGATTTCCTCAGTGCTTTTTTTTTTTTAGAAAATAATGTTCGTATATTGACATCAAATTATACAGGAATTTATTTGTCATCATTGTAGGAATTATGTGGCAAAATTTTTCTTAAGCAAATACTATTACATTCTGGTAGTAGGAGCATGTGTACTGTCATAAAAAAGAATGTATTTTAAATCAAACATTCTGAATAACACAACATTTTCTCATTAGAAAAATCTAAATATATGTAATTATCAAGTTAGAGACTAAAAATTATGTTGAGTGTCTGCTGAATTGTCCATTTTAAGCAATCTGCTTATCAGATTTAACTTCCTTTTAAAAACAAGAATCAAATCAGGCATCGGAACCATTAGAGGTCATAGTTCTCTGCGTTGAGCAAAGCAGCTGTTGATTTTAATTAGATTTGCAGGTCCTAAGCATTTCTGAAAATCAGCTAGTGAGATTCTTATGAAAATACTTATAATTTAAAACTATTTGACATATGTCTAGTACAAAATATTCTCGCAATATTTTTGTTTGTTATGACAACAGATCCATGATATTTTATGACAGAACAGCAAATACTATCATATTTGTTATGAAAAAACAACCAAAATTTCTAATAACATTTGATGATCACCAAAAGAATTTACAACTAAATGTTTTTAGCATTTTACTGCTTTTCTCCCAAGCCAAAAATAGCTTTCCTGATTGCTTGATCCTTGTAGGGTGTGTACAAGCAAACACACTTCTGTATGTGTGGTTTTGGGGTTTTTTTGGTAAATCCTATTGATAACCAAAAGTAATGGTATTAATTTTTCCAAGAATTAAATTCATAGCAACTGGGCCAGAACTGTGAATTTCTAGAATTAATAACAATAAAAATATTTTTGTAAATATTCATTCACCCTTACTTTCTTATATGGCGGCAATTTTCATATTCACTGACAGAAATATCACTTGTTAGGCTTCTCTGAAGATTTGAATATCAACTAAGTATCAAACATCTCAGAGACAAGAAATCCTTGCTCTGAAATAAAATTTCTCAACCTTTTCAAGCTTTGTATCTGGGCCACAGCTTCTAACCCAAACATCAGTTTGTGTCTTTAGATTACAAACTGGATTTAGATTCCTTTAGAACAAAGATTGTCTCTTCTAAGCAATAACATTATTTCCTGCTACTCTCTCAGAGCATAAAGAGTGGACTTGCTTCCAGCCACATCAGAATCTAACATACTGGACACACAGCACAAGAAAATGTAGGTGTTCTCACACTTTGTAATATGTGCCATGCTGAGCCATTCAAGGATAGCTCGGGAAAAAAATTCCCATTTCTCAGCAAGCCTAACTAGGCCCAGCACGATGTGTGCCAGTGTGATTAGGTTGCTTCCATGTGATGGTGACATTATCAGCTTGTTTGGAACCACCTTTGCTACTTGGTGCTGTATTGCACTGTACTGGCCTACTACAGAGATGTTATCGAGAGGTGAGGAGCCAGAATGAGGTAGGGTTTAGTAATTGCTCTATGATCCTGTGGGTTTTAAATGAGAACTGCTATTGAGACATATCCTTGCACAGATATGAACAAGATAATGTCCTCCACTGCCAAACAGTTCTCACTGAAGTAGTGTGGATTTGGTTTTTCAAACTGTAATCTTACTCTTTTTTAAAAGGGATGTTGCACACTACTGGCAATGTCTGTGTCTGGATGATCAGGATTATTTCTGGTATTATACTTTTATTTCTTTCCCTTGATTGTTCCTTTCAACTTGTTTTGCAAAGACAATTAAGCAGATGGCCTGCTCTTCACTGACTTCAGCAGATGGTCTCTACTGTCACTGGTTTATCTTGTGATGCCATTCCTGAAAAGTTATTCCACTAGAAGTATTATGGTCTGGCAAATGTGTGCCAAATTTGGCTACCTCAAAGACTTAGATTTCTTTTTAATTTTCATTGATAAAATTTTCTGAGGAAACAAAAGTATATTTTGGGAAAATTACTTTGAAAGCTTAATGATGTTTTGTTCTGTTTAGAATACCAATGGATGTTTTCTTACGTACTCCATGAGAAGCTGGACTGAAATCACTAATCACCAAATAATCTTCAGATGCAATTTTTAGGACCAGAGTTCTTTAATTAGATTACAGGTCAAAGAATTTCTAGGCCATCAATATATTCTTGAATAATCATCTCACATCTTCCGACTATCAAATTACCTACACTATATAAAATATTTAGCAGAGATCACCAGATTTCTCAGTCTGTAATTCTTAAAGTTGAAATTAATTGTGCATGCTGATTCATTCAATTATTTCAGATTTAGCCAAAATTCATTGCAAGAAGGTTAATATGTATTGTAATTAATCAGTAGCAGTGATAGTGTTGTTAGACAATCACATTTCTCCAAATTCTGTTATAATTCTTGAGCTTGCTGCACAGATGCCAGGACTGTGGATAATATGGTGGTTGTCTTTCAATCCACAATTTCAACATAGCATCTATACAAGATGACATTTGTCTAAATACACAGTCATGCCCTACTACAATTTTAGATAATCTAGACTTCAGCTAAATAATATATAATACATGTAATATATATATAATATATTCATCTTATTAATTAAGAGTTGTAACTTTTACTGTGATAGTGTATGAAAGCTCAGGCCAAGGGTGAGATGAGTAACTGTGAAGTAGTACACAAATATACTAAAACACTTTCCAGTTTTGCAGGACATGCATTTCTTCCACAAGCAACTTTCTGACTACTGAGAACAAGGCACAATGCTTATCACAACAAAACTATGATGGAACAAACTGTTCTGGGTTATCTCTCTACTATAGTGGATATCAGTGTGGAAACCAATATTCCAGCTATAAAGTGAAATTTTGCTATAATGCACTACAATTTTGTGAGAGTTGAAGACAAGGAGGAAAAATTCATTTCACTGAAAGAAGGTGGGAAAACTTAGATTGCATGTAAATCCTTGAATGGAAAATAGTTATGACTCCAAATTTCTAGATCTGAATGTCAAGGAATAAAAATCTTTCTTGAGATCAAATATAACTCCTTTTGTCACGCATTCATCACAGAGTTGATTGCTCTTTTTAGTACCAGTGAAAATTTGCCAACCAAATGTAAGCCAGGCATTAGTTCTTACCTTGCAAAATTTGTTCTGGCCCCTGGTTCAACACACTGCTCTGCCAATCAGTTCACCTTCGAAAAGTTTAAATTCTAGGCCTCCATTCAATCACCTGTAATATGCTTGTATAAATACTATTTACCTCCCCACCAGGACTCCTATAAGTCTTAAGTAATTTTTGTAAGGCTACATAAGAGCTATGAAGAAAAGATATCAAAAAAGTAGGGTATTTTTATGTTGAAGACGAAAATACATTCATCTTGTTGTCTTGAATATTAGTAGTGGGAATGTGTGCTTCAGTTGAAAGCATAGTGACTACATTATCGTGCATTATCAAATGCATCATTAATGTATTTCACCTGATCTGACAGAAGGAAGGGAAAGAAAGGTGCTCTGCTCACATCTTACAACTTTGCTTAAATTTGTCCACTTGGAACACCACTCTATAGATATTATTGTTGTAAGTTTAGTATCTACCACGAATGACTAGTTATAACATCTCTCTCAGAACAAAACTTTCTCCTGATGCAATGGCACTTAACTCAGGAGGGTAGCTGCCTGTGGGTCTGGAAATGAATATCCAGCATTCAGTCATTCCTCCCTTTACACTGGCCATTTGAGCCCTTCTCAGGGCTACCAATCAATTTTTGTACATTCAAGATGTTCCTACTGAAACAAATACTTAAAATTTACAGTTAAATCTAACTAAATGACTCTCAAATTTGGGGAAGACGTAGTAAAAGACTGTGTTCATGAACCTATGAGGAGAATATGCAGCTTAATTACCAGTTTCATTCAGGCTTTGTCCATAGGTCTGCTTAAGGAAGAGTTAAATAACTATGATTTTCTTATTAAAAATCACTGTGGCCTTGAGGTAATCCCATCTTCAGCACCTACATTGCTACAGTGTGGAAGCAACATGTGTAAAGACAGGGAAATTGAAATTTGTTTCTGTATTTTTATATGAATTCAAACTGCTTTATATTTCCCTTCTGATGTCAGCGGAGCCCATAGCCCTGAGGCCTTTTCTGTGGAAGGTAGACCACAGATAATCTTCTATTCTTGCATGTTGCCTCTGTAGCAGTCCTAAAGAATTTCCTTTCAACCGTGATTTGCAGGGCATCAAAGGTGAGTGGGTCCTTTACTTTTTGACTCCAGAGAAAGGGAAGGGTAAGGACAGAAAATCAGCTTTCTCCATCTGTGTAGTTGTCACGTGTCTTATATTTTCCATTATTTTGGGCAGGCCATTGGGTTTTTGATATATTACAGTAAGACCTTCGCAAAGTGTTCCAGTGTGATTATGTATTCCATTCATGATAACGGGGATGCTGTAGACAATAATAACAACAATCCTATTTGCCATCAAAGAATTAAATTGTTATATTACAAAATAGTCTCACATTTCCTTTAGATGACTGAAGACTGTGATGCACTCTATCAAGACTTTTAAGTGGGATGCTATTGCTGCACCTTCTGAAAGTTTTTACTGGATGACATGTTCCTGAGAGAAGAACAACGGGGATGCTACTTTAACTACATCAGTACTGAAATGCTTCCTTTACAAAAGGAAAATACATTCATGCCATTTTAAACATGGTGTAAAATGTTGAAAATCATAGCCAAAAGCTGAGCGGAAAATGCAATGATAATCTAAAACTGACCCCTATGCTTACAATTTATTTTAATTGTTTCCGTAGAGCTATTGTTTTTCACATTACTCTTGCAGCTGTGGCAGCTGGGGCATCAGTGGACCTCAATGACTTGCACTGGATAAAGAGATCCTTAGCAAGTTCAGAAGACATCTTTCACAATTTACAGCTACAGCCCTCTTGCAGGAACTTCAGCTGTTTCTCCACAGGATCATTCAGAGCACTTACACAGCTCGACCTTGCCAATCCATGCTTAAAGTCAAAGAATCATGCTGGTTGGAAAAGACCTTTGAGATCATCAAATCCAGCCATAAACACTGCCAAGTCCATCAGCCTAATTCAAGCTTTCTCTCTTGGTATGTAATGCCATAATGTGGATAAGATTGAAATAAAACAAGAAGGTCCCTCATGGAATGATGTACTATACTCAGCGCTTTAAAGAACCAGAGAATCTAACCACAGATATATTTAGCATATTAAAGTGTAAGGATCATCAGATATTGCTTCCTTCATTCAGACTTCACCTTAAGTAGCCTCCCTGTTAAAAATCCAAAGAGCAAGATATTAAATAGAACTAAAAATGGTGGAACTTTCTATGAGGAGAACAAAGCAGACTGAGAGAAAAAAGCAACAGCAAAATGAAACTTAGTTTTAAATATTGTCAAAATGCATTCAGTAGGTAAAAATGTGCTTGTTGTACATTTTTTTTAAAAACCAACTCAGTCTCAGTAATATGAAACTACCAAAAGTACTTCTTGTTTAATCTTGGAGCAATAGTGGAGAAGATTTCCTGGCATATGGGAATTACAGCAGAAGAATGAAGAGATGAGTAAAGTGAAAATGCCATAGTATAATTCATATATCGAATATTTTAATTGCAGGTAATCACAGACTTTCAAATTAATAAGTCCAGGAATTGTGCTCATTTCTGAGACAGAATTGAATATATTAATTGCCCTTGAAACAATATCAATATTTGTGGGTCCCGTACAACTCAACATATTCTCTGATTCTGTGATGATAATTGATGCATCCACTAGCTTCTCCTTCTTCCCTCATTTCCCCATCCCTGCCACCACAAAAAAGATCAAAGCAAAGCAAAGCAAACTACAACACCACCACCACCATCACAACCAAAAAAAAAAAAAAAACCCAAAAAAACCCACCCCAAAAACCCCAATCCCAACCAAATAAAAAGCATACCTCCCAAACAAAACAAAAAAAACCCAAACCAAAATCCATTTCTCAGATTAAAAAGAAAGTCTATCCAGGCTAAATGTGCACAAGATTTGTCAACCAGGCTGCTTCACTCAGAAATGAAAATGCAAAGATGTGTAAACAAAAAATAACCTCAAAAAAGGAGTTAGCATCTCAAAAAAGAAAAAAAAAAAAAGAAAAAAAGAAAATTATCAAATATGCATTTGTTTATCACAGTCAAGTTTTATGATTCAAACCTTATTCATATATATTTTATGAAGAGAATATCCATTGTAGTGGCAAAATTAAATGTATTTTGAAACTTGTATGTGACATTTATCTATCTGCTCTATCAGAAAAAAAGTTGTCATATTCATTCAGACATATATTACTTTTTCAATTTCCTGTCAGTAATGTTTTTTAATGTTCTTTAGGGGGACACCACAGGATTTCTCATTTCTCACAACAAAGACCATAATCCTTTAGAATTATGTTGATGAGTTTATACCTGAAAAAGTTGCACCACCTTTTTTTTTAAGAGATCAACAGTATGTTCTTATCCATGATAACCATGCGGTTGTTGGGTTTTTTGTTTGTTTTCTCTTTTTTTTTTTTTTTAAAGACACAGGTAGAGAGTGGTCTGGTCTTTTTTTTTTCTTTTTTCTTCTTCTTTTAAGGAAGTTCATCATGCAAAACACAAAGTTAAAGTGCAATTTTATGATGATTCAGGTTCTACTGTGAGCCACAAGAGATAACAAAGAAAAAAAAAAGCACAAGTATTGACACTCCTTATCACATATCTTCCCTTCCAAGGGGATGCTTTTGATAGAAGGTTCATATAACATATAAATCCAATGCTTCGAATAAACAGTGCTGTGCAGCCGGAGAGGCCAGAAGGTCATAGTTAGAGAAGAAATAGAAACCAATTAAGAGGGTTAATTAACAAGGTGCTACAGTTGTCATGCAAAACATCGGCTGGAGAGGTGGAAACTTCTTTCTCTGAGTTGCTATTAAAATGACACTGTAGCGAAAAAACTTACACTGCGTCCCATACAAGGCAGTGCGAGTCCGACAGAAATGAAGTGTAGCCTGTCAAGCCCTGGGTTGAAAGGACACTTGTTTTTATGGGGTTTCTTTGGTAGTAATGACCCCATCCACAATACAAAATAAGGTTCACTCTTTGATGGTAACAAATCAGGAGAATTCCACGAACAACATTCAAGTTGCATTTCTAAACAAATGCATAACATTTGAAATCAAATTAGAAGATATGCCTCCCCTTCTAAGTATACATAATGTCTGGGGATAAAAAACAAATATTTGGTAAAACTGGCAATAATTATGATGGTTTAGTTTAGATTACTTTTTAGGACAGAAATTCTTACATAACAAGACTCTTTCATGGCATTTGTGACATCTGATGGTTGGAGCTGTTGTGGAAATATATTTATGTTGGTCTGTGGTCTGAAGATTTAGTGTATCACTTTTCTGTTCTAACCAAAACAGAGGCTAGATGGCTAGAGAAATGTAAAAAGCAATTTGTCAAAAGAAGAGACATCTTCCCCCTTTTTACAGATTCAAGGGTGGTTTTTTTTTTTTTTGTTGTTGTTGGTTTTTTGTTGGTTTTTTTTTTAACCAGGAGAACCTCAGAGATGTAAAGTCTTCACTTATGCACAACTGTTTTTAAAATAACATCCATCCTGCAGATGGACACTCAACAGAAAGATCCTCTCCTTTACATTGCAAACCATCACTTAGTGGAAGTATCAGTAAAGTATGCTTTAAATAATTCAGATAGATACAATTACTTTGGTCTCTATATATTTGGGAAACACAAAGAAGCAGGCAGGCAAAACAGGAACATAATTTTCACACACACACAAAAAGAATAATTCCTCTAGAGTCATTCAAAAAATAAGGCAGGTCAGCCAGTACTAAGTTCTGCATGTCCATCCTCAGCTGCTACCAGGATCTGAGTTAAAACTACTGTGACTGTCATGGTGAGCTGAAGGATAACATTACCAAAAGGACTCAAGTATCATTGAAAATAACAACTGTATGATATTGTAAGCATGGAACTGATGCAATGTTAGACACCTAGAATAAGAAATCCAGTTGTAGACTGTCATTCACAAATCTCTCTGTTCAATGTAGAGAGTGAAAATCCCCACAAGATAATTAATTGCAGCTTAAAATGCCTGCCTCAGATTGATCCTATGTTTTATTTTTGAGAGGGTCTATCTGTTTCAGTGATGACAGAAAACAATGAACAACCAGTTCAGACTGGAGGAAGCCCAAGTTGCATTTCATGTGATTAAAATTAGGGAAAAGAATTCAAATCAGGAGTCTAAAGAGATGTAGGACTCTGATGAGCAATCCATTCTAAAATAGACCTACAGTCTCTAGGCCATCGGGAAAACAAGTTGCCTTTTTACTGACCATCTGAATTTGAGCTGTACATAAAAAGAGGGTAAAATAATTTTAAAAATCCCTAAAATTGAAATAGAATCATAGAAATTTTTTTAGGGAATGAGACTCAACTTTATTTTTTCTTTCATGAGTTACTATTAAAATAAGGCAAGGCTTTGAGAAGACCTAATTATTAGAAAAGATCTTCAACACATGCACAAAATGAAATATGTTTGACCATCCTTGTCTATTACAAACACAAACACAGAGATAGAAATGTTTCACTTAAATTCCTTCAACTTGACTAGTAATATCTTGACACATTTCACTGGTGAGGGTATAACTTACACAGCTCTTAAAAAGTAAGTTAAAAAAAAAAAGACACAGCAATGACTGTGGACTGAAGATTTATTAGAAAGATTCCCTAACCATCTCTTGGAAGTAAAATTTCCATTCTGTGCAAACTCAGTGAGAAATTGCTTTTTTGACATGGTACTCATTTATCTCCCCTCACTCGGTGTTCTTTGAGATCTCCTTTTGCATCATTTGTTTGGTAGTATGAGGCCGATTTAAACAATTTTACATCTGTGCTCTTGCCAGAGACCACAGTGATTTAGTGAATCAGGAATGCATCATTCATGTTTGTTTCCTCTTTTCACTGCATATGATTTTAAGGAGAAATAAAAGGCAAGAGGGAGCCAAGGGTACAACTTGCTGCATTAAGTACTGCTTGGAGGGGCCCTTCCCATTGATGGATCAGGCTATGAGAATCTGGGCTCAGTTTGGTAATATTTAACATATACATTTTTATTTGTATTCAGGAAAGAAGTCTTTTGTTGTAGCATATTTACCTGTGATATTTTGTTCTCAACATACAGGACGTAATACATTGTTGGACTTCCATGTAAGCAAAGCTCTAAGTATTCATCATTGTATATCCAGAAGCATGAACCTATCTAAACAGACAAATGCTTCTGTATATTACTAACAGTAATTTTAGATCAGTAGTCTAATATTAAGATTTTAAATAATTACGCTGAGAAGTTGGCAAAAAGCTTGTCTAGATTTTGTTTTGTACTAATTTCCAAGACCCCCCTTACACTCTTACAAAAACATAGTTTGTGATTGCAATTTCAGAACATATTCAATCAGCTCTTAGACTTCACAGATGAGAATCAGGGCTTCATATGCCTTTCTGTATCTGGTGAACTGAGGATCAGTTAGTTTTGTTCTCTTTGGACCTTTGTGAGCAAAAATTTAAGTTCTAATTCTTATATTTTCTAAGCAGCCATTAAATATTTAATCTCAGTCTCTAGGCAGATTTTTGTTTTGGCTGTTGTGGCAAAAACCCTCAGATGTGGTAGGGAAGAATGTGGTGCTTTTTGCTAACATCAATTATATGCTAATCTTATTCAAAGGTGATGACCTTATGATTTATCTAACCTGTGTGCATTGGTTTTTAAACTTTCCGCTTTAGCTAATGAAGTATGTTTCAACAATGAACATAAACAACAACTGTTTTGAAATTCATGTGTCTACTTGACATCAAAAATAGGTGACTCTATCCTATAGGTGTCTCTACCTGAACAACAGGGGCGACAGCTGGGATATTTTGGTGGTGAGAAATGAGACACATTCTCCTGGGTATAAATAAACTAGCCAGGAGAGCAACACACAGATTTAAACATACAGAGTGGTGCACTGTAGTTGCTAATAATAATTTTAAGAGACTGTAAATACAAAACCCATGCATCGGTATCTGTACAATTAAAATTAAGAGACCTATAGTGCAGATCCCAGAAGATGTGATTTAAATACCTATAATGGAAGCTACCTCCCTGCGCTTTGGAGGGGTCTGTGGAGGCAATGCTGATCAACATGATACACATCAGCAAACATGCACACCATGCCATCCTGTGGGCATATGTTGGAAAATATTTTCCTTGCAATTCTACTAACGAAACTCAATTTTCTTGAACTTCTAATTACTTTACTCTGATCCCTTGTGCAAGAGCTATCAATAGTGGCAGTCTACATAGAACCTGATAGCAGTGAAAGGGTAGAGTGTTGACATCCAGTATCTTTTAACTCTCACATTGCAGTCATTCAAGACTACTTGCATTTTTTGTAGGAAATTAAAACCCCAGAAAAATACAGGCCTGGTTTTATTTCTCATATATTAATATGGGGATAAAATTCATAGAATGCAGACAATTATGGCCTGTGTACAGTCATGATTGCACACATCTAAAATGACACTTGAGACAGATCTGAGCAAAACCAGAGCAACATATCATCTTCCATGCCAAGATGAGAAGGTTTAGTTTATTTTCATTTGTCACCATAATAAAGAGTCAAATGACCCCAAAGACAGAAGCATGACTCAGGAGGTAATTAAAATATTTATAATCTCATTTCCCTCATGCAAGGTACTTGCATCTCTTCTGAGGAGATGAGCACAAACTTCCAGGTAAGCATATATTCATCTGAGTATGTGTCTACATGCACACATACTTGTGTTCACATAAGTGGGAAGCAATTCAGTTGAAAAGAATGTCGATATCTGCTCTATTTGAAATGTTTTAGGATTTTGTCAGAATATGGCAATAAGACACAGAGGGGATGGGAAATGGATTTGTTCAGAGTTCTCAAAGCCTGACAGAAGGCTCACAAAGTTTGCATAGAGATGCATACAGAAGAACATTTTTCTGGATTGGCCATGGGATGCCCAAAGGAGTATTGTGCCAAGTCTGAAATGGGACTAAAGACCTATGTTTAACTAACTGAATCCCAGATACACAGTAAGGCAAAGAACTATTGTCAGGAAAAGAAAATCGTAGAGACAGGGGAAGCAGAACAAAAACTAGAGAGTGGAATACCTTGGGGTGTCTGAGGATGTGTCACTGACATTGGTACCAGACACCTGTTCACCCGTACTCTTGTTTCCACATGGGTTTATGCTTCCACTTATGGAAGAAACCAGAAGACCAAAACCAGAACAAATGAGAACAAATTAAAACTAATAAAAAGAACTGAGAAGGTAAGAAGAAAATTTTAGTAGTGGCGCTGATTCTCCCTTAAAACTAGCACACTGCATGAGTCTGACATCATGTTTTTTCTTTGAGTCTGTCTACTTGTGCTATCAAATAAGACATAGCTAAATGAACAGCCCTGAAAGAAGGGAGTGGATTAGGCCTCTGGAGATGATGACTAACAAGTTAAAATTAAACTTCTTTTCAGTTGAGCTGCAGTGACCTATTTATACAGTTTCTTTCTTGCTAGCTAGCTAGCTTTTTTTAACATTACAAGGTGTACCTGGCCTCTCTCATCTCTCTCTAAACTGTCTCACTGATGTCCTGATCACTCTGATCTCCCTCTCTATCTGCTGGGTGAATGCTAATATGACATATCCAACCTCTAAAACAAACCATTTATTTTGAAACTTGGCTATGTCAGAGCATTTGATGCATCAAACATGAAAATGAATGTATATTTGGATATTGAGTACATCATGTCTCAATATTAAATTATCCTCTGAAAACAGGATTGATTTTTAAACTGGCAGGATATATTTATTGCTTTCCTTGAATGTCTAGCATGAAGCTAGACATGAGGGGAGTCTAGCAAAGGTTCTCTGTGAAGCAGAAACAGAGTTGCTCAAGGGCTATAAGTGTTTTCTTTATATTAATAAATCCTTCTTTGAGCTTAAGGAAAGAGATTCTGTCATTCTCTTCTATTACTATGTGACAATAATACATTAGTCTTCTATGAGAGATACTTATCCTAGAGATAATATTTGATTAATGTGCAAAAAAGGAAGTTCAAGTGAAACAGGTGCTTTTAAAATCATATAGATTTAATACATTGGCATAGATATTTCAAAGTCCCTTTTTTTTTTCTTCTTTTGATATCTGGGCCATTTGCATACATACACACTGAAGCCTACCACAGTCAGCATCTGAAAAAAATGAGAAACTGAAATATACTTCAGGAAAAATAGATCAAGTGTCCATGCATGGTTAGGTGATTTTTATCTGCTTGAACTTTCCCTGTCACTGATCACAGTTCCATACATAGAAGAAGGCATAACACAATTCTTTGCAATAATCTAGATGCAAATCAGAAGGCAGAGAATACTTTCTCTTACAGGACAATTCCAGTCCATTGTGCTATTTGAAAGCTTGTGGATCTGCATGCAGAAGTTATGCATCTGGCTGGTTATTACTATGAATGCTGCATGATTATATTTCAGTTGTTGGCTTACTACCAAATGAGGCAATCAAGTATTTCTGCAATATTCTCCTCATTATGTGAACACTACTTGGGAAAGACATATTTCTTCATTTTCAAATTCTTCAGAAGATATTGGTAAAATATCTGTACTCCACATCCTTTCAGATTTCAAACAAATACCGATTGCACAGTAAACATGGGAGTACCAAATCTTTCCTCACCCGTATCTCTAAGACATACACATACAAATATCCAGACTGCAACACAATAAGAAAGACAATGGCCTTCATTTATGCACGAAGACTTGTAACTTTAAGAAATTCCAAACCTCACCAAAACAGCTGGAGTGCTCTATTAGTGAATCAAGGACCAAAAATGTTTAGCATTTTGCATTAAACTGAACTTTTGACAGAGTGATCTGGCTTCTTTTCCCCTTTGCCCGAACAAGCACTTTTGGTTTTGTTTATTCTGATTATCAATGCCAATTGAGTGGATTGTAAAATTCTGACACAAGGATAAGGCATTTACTACACACAAGGTAAGTTAGATAAAATCTAAATAGGAGTAAGCAGCATGTTACACAAAGAACTATGATCTGAGTTTTTTCAGAAATGATGAGGCACATTTAGGCAGAAAACTCAAATTCTCAGATTTGGTCCACTATTGCATCTTCTTTCCTACAGCCTCTCTATAATCCACCCTGCATAAGAAGAAGTCCAAAATTAAGAATAGTCTTAGATTCCATTCTGATGCAAGTCTCATATTGGAGGATTTCCATCATCTCTGTTCCGACAGTGATGTGGCCTCAAATTTTTCTCAACTTTGTCAACTCCTGAAGTGATGCAATATTCTCAAGCACTTCCACTGTTTGGGAATCATCAGTAACATAGACAGTCCTTTTCTTGGTACCCCCTAAATGCATCAACTCTGTCCACTGCTTTGCTTATGTCATCTTAAGGCGTTTTCAATGTACTTAGGAAAAATTTCAGTCTGCTTTCAAGTTCTTCAGTGGTCTGCTTCCCAGGAATGTAAACGGCTAGCTAAAGCTTGTGGATGAAATCTATAATTACCAAATTCAGACCTCCAGGATAACAACAGTCAAACCTTCTCTGTGCACAGCAAAGTTTGCTCTAAGGGAAAGGTCAAGGACTTGGAATGGATTCCAACAGCAATTAAGGAACCTTCCTGTGTTTATTATTTTTGGCTTCACCCCATTCTGCTGCAAAAGCCAACACATTTCTTGTTGTCTGCTTTTCTCCGATGCAAATACAAGAAATATGCATCTCTAAGAAATCCCTTCATAAAGATTATAAAATCTAAACAAAACCAAAACTTTAAAATCAAACAAAAAAAATTCCTAACAAAGACAGACAAAGCCAGATGTCCTTCTCAAACATGCAATGCACTATTCTACAAGTTTCTGCTGAGAGGAAGACCAATTTGTGACTATCACTAGTCATGTTTCTTAATGTTTTACTGGAAGGTGATAAGACATGATGAGAAGGAGAGCAGTGTAAGAACCTCTGTAGAGCAGAAGGATTTCATTGACTGTGATGTATGTCATCAGTAATAACAGTGAAAATTTTCATGCTTATAACCATCTCATGATGCTACGATGAACTGATTATAGGAATGGTAGGTTCTTTTTTTATTGGTTACCTTTCATGAAAATGGTATTAAGGTTGAACTAGCAATAGGTTTGGTTTTCTTCTCCATGCAAAAGTAATTTAGAACACAATGACAAAAGGACAGTTACGTCCAGTATTTTGACTTGAAATAATTAGTGTAGAATAGTAACATTTTCAAAAGTGCCTGAATGCTTCAGGCTTCTAAAGGTCTCTTCAAAGAATATTTACTCCACATAATACAGTGTGTTAGCAAGACCCCAGAGCTAATATTAATGAACTAGATCCTGTGCCACCTTGTTGAGAAGCAGAATTAATTAATCCAGCCATAACAACATACTACTGAGAGTTTTGTCTTCTTCAGTCTGTGCTAGTACAGCACTGAGACATGCACATATAAATGAACTGTCTCTGGCAATTTGCTTGCAATGCTCTGTTACAGTGCATAGACATGCCTTCAAGCTCTCAGACTCCTAACTGATTGAAGGAAACTCAGGCTTTTACAGGTATGAAAGTTGCTTTTGAAAATAAGACTTGGGCACCTCTGAAAAGGTCTATGTCCAAGACACAGTACCTTAGGCAGAAATCCAGGCAAGAGGCTACAATCTGAAGTGTGAAATTTACTACCAAAAGTAAGATTTGTTGCAAATTAGACAAAAGAAATTTCAGTGGCCCTTCTGGATAGATGTGGATCATTTCTAAGCCTGATAGAAGTTTCATTACACAATTATCCTTTCCATTTTTCAGTGATCACTGCCTAAAATAGACAAAAAAGGCTAGTCAGCTCTTGGTTTAAGGTAGACTCCCTTTGCCTCAGTCTATTTCCACTTCATGAAACTACCAATTTGCATGACCAGAGATCTTGGTCCATGCATTTTTACATTTCTGCCACAGTAGATACAACTGATATTAGAGAAACAGTACAGCAAATTAAAGACAGTCAGCAAAAATATGGTAAAAGAATTATTTGTATTTTGATTCAAATTCACATGGGAGATAATTAAACAAACACCCTCCTCCATGTATAGCTGTCGGGAGGGAAACAAATGAAAAAAAAAAATCTTCCCTTACAAATGACCTTTTCTCTTCTCACTTTTCCTCCTGCAAATAGCAAAACTGCATGTATTCAGTACACTAAAACTTTGAGGGGGAAAACTGAGTCAGACTCCACCCAGCAGTAATTCAATACATTAGTATGAAGGTCTGTCAAAACAGATTCTCCTGGTAAAGGGTTTTCCAAGGAATGTTCTTAAATGCTAGTATTACTAGACTGTTACAATCCCTCCCTCTAGTGTCTCTCTCAAAATATGTCTCTTTTCATTTCTCAGGCTTCTAATGAAATATCCATAGTATGTGCCATTCTGATACTACCAACTCAGATTTTTGTAGGTCTTAGGAAAACACTGCTAGCAGTCACTACTTAAACAATCATTGTTAAGAATTTTGTGAATATTTGGGAGTTGTGAAGGCTAAAATATTAGCAGTTACCATATATTAAAGCTGCATAGCTGAAAGAGATATAGAAGTGATAACAAGAAAGAGAAAAGAAGATTAAGTGATAAGGCTAATGGACATTGAACACCAGAAGAAGAGTATGAATTGCACATATTCAGGACAGCCTTACACATTACAGGACTTTGAGCCTCCCAGAACTTCTGGAAGAATTAAAAAAACCCAAACAACAACAACAACAACAACAAAAAACCCAACAAACAATCAACATCCTCCTTTTAAGTGTATGAGGAGTCACAACTTGCTGTCCCACTGGTAGCCGCCAATTTTCTTGGCTAGTGTTGAAAAGAAAACCAGGTCACATAGCAGTCTGTACACATTTCTTGGAGATTACTGTTAATTCCACAGACTAACTCTGAACTTTAAATTGTGGATATTGAAAAGTTCTTACACCTGTGGTTCAAGAGAATTGGAAGTCTTACAAGCAACTTTGTGTATACACACTTATTTGCTCATCATAGCCTACTCTACCAGAAAGAAAACAGAGGAAAACTTGTGGAGTTGAACAAGACCAAGAGAAAATAAAGGCAACCTCCCCCAAAATCCCCCAAAAAACCAAACAAGAAAAAACCACAACAAGAACAAAAAAATCCACCCAATGTATTAGTCCCTTTGGTTTTATCCATGCATAAAATTATACTCTTGTTGCTTAATATATACTACAGGGATTTAACAGAAATGGTTTAAATCCCTGTAAAGGTATATATTTCAGTATTGCAATGTCTTATTTCTATTTAGCTGAAACAAAACTGAAACAAAAGTTGATAAATAATTAATTAATTCAGGCTTTCCACTATTTCTTTTCTCACCTGTTTAACTAAACTGCATAAAAATGTCCCTTAGATTTCAAAAGAGTATTTTCTTTTGGAATGGGGATAGCCCCAACTGAACATCATCAGAATAGAAAGAAAATGCTACAAACACATTTTCCCACACCATTTTATAATTACCTCACTCCCCAAAAGAAGGTAATAGCCTTGTCTATGGAAACAAACAGCTCCTAGGACTGTGGCCTATTCCATATTTTCCAGATGTGGTCTTGGCCACTTAAACTAAGGACAGCTGCCCTACTTAGAATCATAAACTTAGTTTGCAAATAACTGTTCTCACTTCAGAAAAAAAATTGTTACAGAAAACAGTGAAAATGATAGTACCCACACGTAGACAGTTGGAAAGACAGAAATTTCCTTTACCATAAAAGATACTTTAGCACTTTCCAAGCCAACCCACAATGAGGACAATGTTATTTTTTAAAATCCTCTCCCTGTTGTTATCGCACATGACATATTACATTGTACTGTACAGTGTGTGGTGATGAGAAATTCCCTGCTTATTTAATTGTGATCCTTCAATGAATTTGAAAGGGAGCACTTTATTTCCATTTCTTTAATTTACTAGTTCTTTAGCTGATGATTGTATTAACTCTTGTATTTGAGAACTGATGCTTAATAAAAAAAGGGGAAGAAAAAAAGGCCCTTGGCAGTATTGTGAAGGCCTGGAACTGAATAATGCACTTTAATAATGAGGACTAGAGCTATGGCTTTTGCTGATGGCTGTGACCAGCTCTGTGACCCGATTATGTCGCAGAGTGTCAGCAGCTGAGACACTACAAAAGGGAGCGCATCCCATCAAATCTATCTCCATTGTAATCACTCGAACTGCTGAGAGGCTTGTTAGGAGCAGGGAATCCATCAGGCCTCATTAGCACCGTTTACCATCAAGAAGCTCAAAGAGCAAATGTGTACCCTCTCATCAGAATAATGAGAACCAAAGTACTCCTATTATCTAATTGGATCAACAATGCCTCTCTCTTTAGTTTCCTGAGCTACTTGTGGACTACAACACTCAAAAATTAGGGGTTTTTGTTGTTGTTTAGTACCAGGGTGGACCTGTGCTTAAGATTTTTCTTATACAGAAGGTTTTCATAATAAAGAGCAAGGCATGGGCACAATGAAGCCGGAGTTCCTTCAGGGGCATTCTTAGATTTTAATAAAACAATCCCAATTAATTCATTGTTCAATTAAAGTGTGGACAATACAATTATACCATACATACTTAGATTTTCCTTTTAATCTCCCAGGAAACAGACTATTGCCCTCCTTATCCATAAGACAGTTCATCATGCCAACTCTTAACATGCTACTCTTTTCTTTTATGGCAAAATGTTATTTTGCCACTGCTGAATTTAGTGGTATTTTTCTCCTGTTAGACAACTCCCATCTTTTCAAAACAGAAGCTAAACTTACTCAGTGCCCACAGTTAAAATGTATTTGATCCTGCTGAAGTCAAGAGACATATATGAATGCAACTGATGAGCATTAAGAAACCATATTCATCAACCTTTCATATTTCTGTGGCTTATACAAATATTATGACAACAGCCAAAGCAAACATTTCGCATTCTTAATAAACATAATAAAACCAACACAAACCTCCTGATTTTTTTCTTTCATTTGCAAAACCATCATAAAAAAGAGATCTATTGGGTTATTAAACCTCTGAAGAATCCAAGGGCAGCAATGGCATTAGGTTCCTACTGTAAGGGCAGGCTGAAGCTGAATAGGTGGACAGTCTCTCTTTGAAATCTACTGACAGGGTGCAATCTGGCAAACCTGCTGCCCTGGCCTTTAAAATTAAGATATGAAAGCCCAGTGCTGCAAACCCCTCCTGGAAAGTGCTGAGGGCAAACAGAATGTAAACAGTGTTACATGGGCCAATAGCTCTTCATAATATGCCTCTGAAAATGAAAATTTGATTTAGAGCCCTCTACCTGTACTATATCAAGTTAATCAGGTGATCTAATCATATTGTTTCAATGAATTAGATCTCTTGGCTTGGTCTTGAGAAGCTCTGGTATTACAGTTCATATTGCCATCCATGGCAAAAGGAGAAAAATAAATAAACATGCCATAACTGTGAATTCAATAATTAAATAAATAACAAATATATTACAAAAATTATTGTTAATATGTATGATTTTGTTACTGTAATTGTGAGAACTCCTAGACTATTGTGAATTAAGGCCATGTCATTTTAAGGATCATTTCCCTTTAATTTGCCATTAATCTTGGATTTTACCTAGAAGTTAATGTCTCCAGGGATTACTGATCACCATATATTTAGCTAGACAGATGGACATTTATAAGCCCTGAATTTCTCTAACAGAAACTGAGTGTAATTATAAAGATTGTACATACCAACATGCGAGGAAGTCATCCAGGTTTGTATTTGCAGGAGTGAATTTTGGGTATCACGCTTGTGATTCCTTGAAAGGGGAAATTTTCAAAGGGCAGATTCTTAACATATGGTGCAAATGTGGCTCTTTAGTGACTCCAAGCAGATTATTCAGAAATGGAGCATTTCAAATTACTATTTGTTCATACTCCCAATTTTGAAGAAACATCTTTTAGTTCTTGGGGAAGTGCCATAATTCCATTAATTTGAAGGGAAACTAATTTAGTTTCTGAAATGTAGATAAATATACTGAATAGTCCTGTTTTAAGGCAGCCTGAGAAGTAGTCTCCAAGTAATATAAATTTATGCTGAATATTATAAACTGTGTGTTATATCACACACTTACTATCAATATTTATCTATATTGTAGCAAGGCCTGCAGTGCTGATTATAAACCAAGGAACATTTGCAAAAACTAGTAATAAAAAGACAACCATTACTTAAAAGACCTAAACAGATAGCTACATACTATAATTTTATGCCAACAAGATTCTTCCTTTCCTTTCTTTGTCTCTGCAATCTGTGGGATTACTGGACTTTACATTATGTCTGCAATAAACAAGACTCAGCCTGAGTCTTTCATTCAACTGTCATTCAGTGATATCTTCTTAGTAGTATTTTTTTTAAGGATACAATGAATGGTCACAAATAGATTATATTTTCTGTGGAGAACATGTAAAGGAAAAGCTATAAAAAAATTTGTCTACATTCATAGCTTCAGCTCTTATGATGAACATCTTTGGTGTCAAGTGCCTCATATGTGAGTGGCAACTGCAAACTATTTCTGGAGCACAGAGGAGATAGAAACAAGCAGGCTTCTAGGTTGGAGCTGATCAGACTATGAGTTATAGGTATTATAACCAACTGTTCTCCCAAACCCATACCCCATCCCTCCAAAAATCTTAATAGGCTTTTGAGAGCTTCCATTTAAAGCTGGCTGCATAATATGATCCTTTGATGAAAAGGGATTGAAACAAGGGTTAAAGTAGACATTGAAAGGTTATTGTAGAGGGCACATTGTTCATACAATCCTCCTTTAATATGTGTGGTGTGCACCTGCGATAAGATGATTCATTAGATAAGGCCTCACTTTGACAAGCTCCATCGTTCAACCCTGGGGGTAGTGATGGAACAATTCTGCACCCACCCAGTAAATATAACAAGGTCAGCATTTTTTTTCCCTGGGACTTGGATGGTGACAGTGAAGCTCAGGAAGCATCTTTGTTTATGTGTCCTGTTATTAAAATACAACGGGGGATCCCTATACAGTGTTGAATTTATTTCTTATTGGGCCAAAATAAAAAACGTCACTCTTGTTCCAATTAACTAGCAGAAAATTACCAGGAGAAAAGCTGCTCTTCCTTTTTTTTCTCCTCACTAGTAAACAGTAAGAGTAGAAACTAAACTTTAGATTCATGTATCATCCAAGCTGCATTATTTAAATAAATATTTTTCAGGGTCTAACATCCACATAAATACTGTGGGTATCACAGTATGTCTGATTTATAGAATTTGGAATAATGACACTTAAATTACTCAGTTACCAGTTATATTGACAGATTTGTTGCAGAGAAACAAGACATTGTGTAAATTTTAGTCCTAATAAATGCAATAAAGAATGAAAATGGTCACAATCTGAAAGCCACTTAAATATGCTGTATCAAAGGAATTCTTTATATATATATGGATTCAGATGTGTATCTTTCTGCATCATACTAAGACTGAAACTGAAATAGTTTGAACAAATAAATAGCTCCAAAATGCAGGTGATGCACAATCTCTCTCTTAGACACACTAACTCTTAAACAGTATTCAAGTTCCTGTTTGGAAAATTTTCTTTAAACCAAAATAATCTTCCAAATTTGCATTTATAGGCTGGCCTATTCATTGCAAATTGCTTAACATAACTCCATCTCCAACACTTCATTACAATTTATTTTCCTTTACTAGAAATATTTAATACCTTTTTGGAAAAGATGTAATACAGAAATGCCACAGAAAGGCAAAAAAAATGAAGCACAGCACCACTTCAGTAAAGGTGTCGGTTATGAGTCATATGTAAGTGGAAGAAGACAGATGGTATGTTTGTTAAGAATCACAGGGTTGCTGGACTTTTAAAATACCATGGTATTGCACTACTGCAATATTTTTAAAGGGCTGAAACAAAATAAAACAAACCCTTAGCCTTTTCTAGCTTGAAGACACCCTTTAAGAGTGCCTATCTTCCCCGTTTCTCAGATTTTCCATTTCTTACCTTGTCTGGCAAATCAATATTTATTTATCTTCAACATGTGCACTTTTAAATTGCTGTCATACAAGCGGAACTAATTTTTGTCCCAAGATCAGCCTGCCATCAGAATTCACTGTTTGCTCCATCTTCTACTCACCTGTCCTTGTGCATTAGTGACGAGTTGGCCTGTGACCCCCTGAAGACTGGAGAGGGCATTTCCAAAGGCCTGGGAGTTTGCTATTGAGCCCATGGCTGCTGCTGCTGCAGCTGCTGCTGCTTGACTTGCTAGTGGATTATTAACCAACTGAAAAAAAAGAAATAAAATATCATGATAAAACCCATGACAAACATATAATGCTAACTGGATAATACAGAAGTGATAGCACAGTAACCTTTATGTTATTTTAATGTTTTTAACTGACTTAATTGTGCGTAAAAAAATGTCTGCCTCAAGAGCTCCAGTTTGAGAGGTTCTTACTTCTGGGGTATTGAAAATGAACAGTTTAAAAAAAGGAAGAAGAAATTCCATGTTGATGTTGAAGAATAAAATTCCCTTTTCTAAGCCTATATTCTCTGTCCCTTTTTTTTTTTTTTTTTTGAGTATGCTTGATGAGTTTCTTTAAGCTCAAGTTGCTAATGCTACAGGTGTAGCAGCTTAGTACTACTGTAAAGAGCCACCTGTGAAAGATTAGAACTTGATTTGACTGGGAGTGGAATGTTTACTTGAGGAAATTCAGAACAGAAACTATTTTACTGATGACCCCAAACCCAAGAAAATCTGCAAATCCTTTAAATTTTTATCCTTAAATAATTGGTTTCAATATCTAGATAAATCATAATAGAAGACTCAGCCTTGTAAGTGAGGTCAATAGATGTAAACTAAAAATTCAAAATTCATTTGCAAATTACAGTACTAAGCAACATGCTGCTTCTCATATGTGAATGATTAGTTCCAGGACTCATAAATGTGCACGAAATAATTTGTATTGCCTGCTTTAGTCAATTTTACCTGAATGCTCCATAGGAAGCATAGAGCATGGTCATGATTTTCACCTCAGGAGACTAGGGGAATCCCACAGAGGAACACTCCTATCAACACCTGTGCTTATTAGGCATATGAAATGTGTGTTCATCTGTCAGAATCAAAAGTTGTCTTGGATGCGGCTTTTCCACTGGATTATTGTGAAGTTTCTATTTTATAATCCTTTTCTGAGAAAGGACAAACTTTGAACCAGGCACATGGGGATGACAGTAAACCAAAAACGTTGGGAACTATCATCACTTGGACAGCTGTCTTGAAAGCAATCAAACTCAAGAGTTCAAGCGGCTCATAATTTTAGAGTGGCTTTACCTCCTAAGAATCATTGCATTATAGCAGAACTTGCAAAATACACATTAGCAGGGTAGAACAGCCAGAGGTCTGAGGGACAAAACAGTCTAGGGTAATTTTTTGTTAGACTGAGGTAAAAATGGTAGGGCTAACTCAGAAAAGCTTTATGTTTGATCTGAAATTAGTAGGAGTTACAAGTCCTTAGATGATGACTAAATTATCAATCTTTTAGAAATGGAGAGTCACAAGCAGCAGTAAGGGATATACTTCATAGACAGACTCTGCTTCAAAATAGGTTATAAAAAATTAATCAGTGATTAGTAGATGTTTTAAGCATGTTATAGATATGAGTAGTGTGTATGTTATAGACATTTAGAAGCCCATCAATAGAAGATGTCAGATATGGTTATAATCTATGCTTATAAGAAACCTACTTGTCTGTTGGACATTGCAAAATCTACAATTGATTGGTCATACATTAAAACATCTATTAATCATTCATTAGCCTCTCATGAAATATTTATAAATGCAACCTTGATATAAAGTGTTGCTTAAAGGGGTGCCTTGAGCACATCCAATCCCTCTAGAAATTGTAAAGTAAATAACTAAATAAAGATTAGTAGCAATGCCAGACAGAAAAAATGGCATTGTTTGGAGGAAATATTCTGATTTGGAAAAAATTTTTATATGGCTCTCACAGCACCCCATGGCAAGAAAACCAAGCAATAATAAAACACAAAAGGGGAAAACTGCAATGCATGCTTGATTAACAGTCTTGATGAGCTGAGCTGTGAAGAGAACTGAGACCAGTACAATGACCAAAGTGAAACGCAGTCCATGAATGCAGACTGCAAGAAATTCCACTGACTGCACTAAAGTATGAGTGCAAAGGCAGCTGATGCACTCTTCAGTGATTTGGGTGGTGGTGCCTGGGCACAGCAGTGTAATGCCAGAGAACAATATATGTAAATTACTCCATTTTCTGCTCAAAACAGTGACATTTCTTTATTGTCCCAATCAGAAGTTGGCAAACCCTGCCTTTTTGTTCACAACACTTCACTGGCAGTACTGGGACTTGAAGAAATTCCCTTACAGCTGCAAACACTTGGAGAAGAAAGGGGCAGCAGCAAGAGTGTAAAACTTTCAGAAAAGGCCTCCTACAATCTTATTAGTAAACCACAAATTACTGAACCTCTTATCCTACAGCATCATACAGATATAAAAGATAATCTTTGGACTGTTACCCAACATCAGCTAATAAGCTACACCAGCTGCTATATTCAGGGCTTCAGAGGAGTGTAAGAACAGCTGCCTGGGAAGCATAAATAAACTTGTGAATCTGGAAAAGGGTTAAAATATTTGAAAAATTCAGACTATCACCTTCTAGGATCTTTTTTCAATTTTTCTTGCTCAAGTTTTCAAAAAAAGTACATTTTCAAATACAACAAAAGAATTTAATTACAACAAACCCTGGAGACACTCAGGATTGCACCACAGAGATAAGCTACTTATTAAAAATGACAGCAGAGGCTGTGATATGCATAGGTACCCTATATAGTACCATGTTCCAGGAAAAAAATACAGGGAACGGGCCAAATCGCAGGGTAAGAACTTCAAAGTGCATATGAAACTACCCCTATCTACTCATAAGTCTGATTAAAAAGGAGAGGATGCATTTTTCTTTGAGTGTGCTGGGGAGCTGTTGACTGCTAGTTATGCTCTATTCAATTGACCCCTTTTATATTGTGTGCAAACTGGGGATGAAGAAATACATCTCATTTCATTATGTCTGGATACCAAGATAATACATTGAATCTTCCTTTTATTTAAAAAATAAGATCTCTAACCTGAGAGGTCTATGCAATTTCTCAGTGAAGTTTGGATCACGAAGATGGAAATATTGGAAATATATTGTGAAAAATCCCACAAAGGGCTCTTCCCATTTTGTTTCTTTATTTAAATAATGATTTAATTTGGAAGGCTGAGATATTTGGAGCTCAATTCCAGTGCTCAAATCTCTTTTCCAACTCAAAACACCAGCCATAAAAGCAGGTAATAGTTATCTTTGTTTAAAGTGACAGGCCAGCCCTCCCAATAATGCCTCTGTTAATGATATACGAAGCAAACTTGTTGAGGAAGAATCTTCAATAACTGAGTAGGTTTAGTACATTTTTCTGAATTCCCAAAGCTGAACTTTTAAAGGCAAAGCATGTGAAAATTGTCTACTTTCAGTCAATAAAAGCAGAAGACAATCCAGGGCAACAAATTCACACAAATAAAGCTAATCTGAGAAATTCTGGTGGATGAAAGAGGCACTGCTTACAAGATCCTAAAACTCTGCCATGCAAAGTGAAAGTTTCTATGGTTTAGAGATAGTCTTCAAGGCAGCTTTCTTGAGAGCCACAAATATTTTTTTTTCTTTTGGAATAATAACACCTTCCTCTATATTTTGAAAACTAACTTAATATTTCATTGAACTTGCTGTGAGAAACTGATCAAGCATTCATCTGTTGTTGAATACAAGATCAGATTTGATAACCTACGCAGTAATTTTACTTTTCTTTGTAAGAGGCATGTCCTACTGAACTTTCAGTCTCCTGGTCTGGAAATCAAAGAGCCAGTGTTACTCATTAAAATGTCATTCAGTCAACAAATACAAAGAAAAAAATCAAACAGTTTTACTAGTGAAAAGTCATTTCAGGATGTCAGAGCATCATGTAAAAAAATGGGCATGTAACCTGAAAGGTAAAGTCACTTTATGCAATGATAGTTTATAGATCTCATGTGTTTTATGAAGCACTTGTGGAGGAGGCTGACCAAAGACATGCTGCTATCTGAATGCAGCAATGGAGAATATGAAGGACATATTGTGGAGTAACTTCAGGCATAACTTCATTTTACAAAATAGTATTAGTGTTTTTCAGGAAGACTGTTAAAAATTTCTGGATATGTCCTAGAGATGGAATTCGTGTAGAAAAGTATTACATTTGATTAGGGACCAACAGATCTTTGGTCTCTTATGTTCTCTGGCAAGCTCTTCTGTAGGGAGCATCACACTACTAGATTAGCTACTGAGATTATTTGCTTAAACCAATACTTTTCAAGGGAAAACAAATATATCTAACAATTGAGAAGAATTCAGCAATGGCTCTCAGTCAAAAAAAAATGTGACATTTTTCTTTTCTTCCCATAATGAGTAAAAATTTTATTCACAGAAATGAATTTTTTATCAGCATGGCTTTTGTAGGAATTTTTAGACAAAAATGTATTTGAATTTTATTGTGTTTACCTGATGAGAGAATTACAGGTTAAAATATATTGGGATTTATTCCCATTTTTTCTCAGTGGCTCTTGAGACAGATTCCAGGTAGAAGTCACTGAACCTGACGGAAAAAAGACTGTTTTATACAGAATACAGTCTCCTGAGGATATTCTTGTACCTTCTTTGTTACAGTGATTAGCATTATTATCTGTATTGGGTGTAGATGGAAAGGTTTTGGTAGTGGAGCAGCTGCAGAGGAGGAGGATAAAAAAAAATGGAGCAACAAAACAAAGGGAACAGCAAGATCAGAGTAAGGAGAAGGAGTTGTCCCAGAGCAGTGAAAGTGTCCCCACTGTAGCCCTAGGGAGGACCCTAGAGTAGACAAATGGATATTTCCTAATGAGAACTGTGATATGTGGAGCACCCATGCAGGAGCACGGGAAAAGTGTGACGAGAAAGGAGCAAGAGGGGGGAACTATTAAGGTCTGACTGTAGCTCCCCATTGAGAGTGGGTAGAGAAGTCAGGAGTGAAGGAGTGAAGTCGAGGAGAGTGGGGAGAAAAGTCGTTTTAATACTTGTCTTTGTTTCTCAGTGAACTGGCGCTGAATTAAAGTAAATTACCCCCAAGTTGAATCTGTTTTGCCCTCAACACCGATTGGTAAACAGGCTCCCCAGACCCATGAGCTTTCTCACCCTGCTTCGTCCCCCATCCCGCTGAGGCAGTGAGTGAGCAGCTGGGTGGGCATTGCTAACCCACCACACCACTGCATGACAGTAACTGGAAACTGTATCTAGCAACAACAATATTCAAGTGTTCTTAGTACCTTGATGACCTAGAAGCAGGGCATTCTAGCAACCTAGATACCCATTAGCTTGGTTTCTAAACATGAGTGAATTGAGACAAAAGTGCAGTTTCCCCGAAAGTCCTCATTAGCTCTTCTGGAAAATCCTTTATATAGTGTTAATGCTTATCTTCCTAACTGTTTTCAATATGTATATATACCTAGTATCAGTTGATACCTCCCTGAACTTACTTAAAATCTCACGGTCCCTGAAGGAATTTAAAAAAAGACACTGGAAACACTGCTTCAACTGAATCCTGGGAAAGCACCTAGATACCACAGCAGTAAGTACCAAACCAATGATGATAACAATAAACAAGATCACCACTTAAGCACTTATATAGAATTGTGAGTGACTGAGCTCTATCAATTTATTTTTACAATTTTGAGTAAAATTAAGTCAAATTTTGAAAAATTCTGTGAACATGCAGATCCCAAGAAAGTCAGGAGAGAATACACAGGTAACATAAACCAGAAGATGTTAATTTCATCCAAAGAGGTGCTATGTGAAAACATTTTGGAAACTCTGTCTAGTCTTGTACTTATCAGTTAGATTTTTTTTTAAATGTTGATTTTGCCCTCTATCCCTCTATCTCTCCCTCCCTCCCTCCTTTGCTCCCTTCCTGCCTTCTTTTTCTGTTCACATAATAGGATAATTACAACATTTAACTTTTGTAAATGAACATCAGTCTAAAATGTCTAATAAAATGGCTGTCATAGAGCCTAATCATGCATAACTGTTTGAAAACATGCCCATCAGGCAAATCCTAAATGATGAAAAAAAATTTAATCTGTCAACATTTAGTTTTTTTACACTGTTGTGATATGATCAACCTACAAAGTGTACAGTGCAGTTATAATATCCAGACCCATCCAACAATGTCTGCTTGTTTCAAAAGTGGTTGTAGAGGGTAAGCGGTCCAAATAGGATGCTTAGACAGACATTTTAGTATATGCACATATATCAAATATCAGAAATTTATGTACAGCATACCATGTAGAGACAAGGATATTGAAATATCTGAAAGCACTGACTTGACAGAGACACTTAAAATACCTGGTTCTCACAGATACTTAGTCTGCTCATTATATGCATTATTGTGGTTGAGCTATTTGCGGTCTAAATCTGTGCTGAATTTTCTATCAGAAATAAGTGCTGATAGTGGTATTTCTGATGTGACATGACTTGATTCAATGCAAAGTGACGCGACCTGAGGTGATTGGAAGTACACAGTGCTCATGTGAGCCTTGATATGACAAGGATAGAAGAGGATGCACAAAATTTCTCACAGTATCTTTGTAAACAAGGTGCTGCTGGTCAAATTTGAACCAGTCTGAAAAACTGCAATAATAATTGGCAAAATAAAAAGAATATATTTCTTATAGAGCTAAGGCAAAGCAAATAAAGAGTGGACATCATTCCCAGGTCTCTTGGACCAAACTAATGGAGACATGAATAATGAAGAGCACAGGCTAAGAGTGAGCAGACACCATCCTAGTCACTTTAATTTCTCCTCTTTTCGTGACAGATAGAGAAGAGAGGAGATGAAACTAGAAAAAAGAGATCCTCATTGAGTCTAATCATACAAGATAAACTAAATTGAAGGTGTCAGCATGTCTAAGGTTGGGTCTTATATATTTACAAAAAGAAAGGGTGAATATATTTAAATCTATTTAATATCTTTAAATGCAAATAACTATAAATTGCAGATGACTGACTGCTTTAGCAGCAGGTCAGTACTTACAGACTGATCCTAGACTCCTGCCTTGTAGGTTCCTGACTGTCCACATTTATAACTTACAAGTTTGAAATGTTCCAGATCTATTTAAGATGGCACACACTGAACAAGATTTCAGTTAAACAGAGGCATCTTGGTTTTGTCTGATATATGTGGTTTTGTCAGATTTTTTCTGAGTTACTTTGTGTTTACAGTCTTCAGAATATCTAAATCTGTTTTTTTTCATGCAAGATGCATATATACTGTAAACAAACAATATCTAAATTAAATTTGGCATCACTAATAATCATAAATTGTATTGGTACTTATAAAAGGAATGACTAACGAAAAAGTTATCTGTATTCTCTAGTTTTATGAAGTAGTTTCCATGCATTGCAAGAATGAAAGCAAAAAAAGCACCTTCTAAACTTTTTGAAAGGGGCTGCAACACAGTTCATTTCACATTGGTTCCTGTGTTTGTCTATTTTAGAATGACTTCTCTGGCTTCTGAAAGACACTTTCCCTATAAGAAAAATGGTTACTTCAGGGTTCCCTTGCTGCTAAAAACCCACACTCCTATCAAAAGGAAATTGCCATCTGTCTTTTTGGATAACAGTCCAGCACTTGGGTCTCAGTGATCTCTGTAGAAAGTGTGTCAACTGTGAGACACACCAAATTAATCTCCTTAATCTACAACATTTATTTACCTTTAATTTGATTTTGTGAATGGCATCTGCACATGTAAATATGACCATTTGCATATATAAATGTTAAAAATGGAATGTGAGGTCACACCATGTTAAAATGACTCTTCATGTTAAGTATTTGAGAAAACATTTCTTAAAGTCTTGTTCTACAATACAATATGCAGTCTTAGTATGTATGCCTGGAACTGTTTATTCAAATATTCGTATTAAAAAACAAACTTCAAGGTACAGACCTTGTCTTTTGCCGTTTGAAGGATAAATCCTACTTAATACTTAGAGACACATTGTTAACTGAGAATATATATAAAGCTTCTTTTAAAATTCTGTGTCAGCTGCTCTGCAAAGATCCTAATTTTTGAAGCTGGAAATACATCTGGATACTTTGGTTTATTTGTAATGTAATAGCATCACCAAATAGTTTTGCTCTCTTGTAAGCTAAGTTCTTGCCTTGAATTTTTGTTGACTTGAAAGTGAACAAGATCAGATCTAAAACTGTAACTATGTGGAATATTTTTCTTTTCGCCACTTTCAGTTCCAAACTGGACCTTACTCAATGCACTGATATACGATACAAAGTTGAAGGACAATACAGATGGGCTCCTGAGTGCTGTAGGAAGATTGCTGTCAAAGATACAAGTCAGTCCAAAATCTGAATCTGGTTCTTAACACAGGTATCCATAAAACTGGAATGATTTAATTCTGTGTTTACATCAGTTCACCCCAAAGTCAAAATGGCATAAACACCATAACTGATATCATGTGTTTGATAAGTGCTCTCTCTGTTTTCCAGGTTTTGTGGAGAATATATGAGATACAAAATCAGTTGAGACACTGTTTTTTAATTAGACATTTGAGTTGTGCTGAAATCTCAATATATAAAATAAGATTTGAGGAGTATGAATAAAGTTGAAGAAAATAATCAGTTTGAAAATCTTCACATCAAACAACATTTCCAATAAAATAAATATGAGATGTGGCTGATAGCCACTGAAACAAGTAAGCTGAGTTAAAGTTTACGAAAGGGAAGAAAGCATGCAAAAAAGGATATTGGGGATCCCTCAGCAGGATACTGTCAGTATTTTCTGAGGGAACCCTTTTCTTCCTTTAGTACAGTTCTGAATGCCCAGTGGTGGACTGGAAGTGTGATTTTGTTTGACTCTTTCCTGTCTGTCAGTAGGAAGGTTACTGCTGCTAGTCCTTTTCTAAAGATAAAACAATAAACAGCTCTGAGCCTCCTTGCACGACCACTGTGTGAGCATATTGTATCTTAGATGGTAGCAATCCTCTGCCACGTTCGTATTGGGATAGCTTACTTTGAGGATAAACATACTGGAAGACACTAGATAGCACAAGACTGACTACTGTAATTTGAAACCCCTGTTTGTAATACATAGATACATATAGTGTTGCATTTTTTCATCAGCAGTCTTGCTCTCTGGATAAAATTACATGTAAATTTGTGATAGTTGTGTATTTAACTTGCCTAAAATTGTGCCCTCAATGCAGCTCCTATAGAAGGAGAAAGGCAGAAGGGTTAATATGCAGCCGCATATCTAACATATGTTACATTTGCAGCCACATGTGTAACTTTTCTGCGGAAAACATTCTCTCTTCCCAGGGCCTTCTGTCTCATTTGCTGTCATCAAGAAACCTGCTCCCAAAAATGAAGTGTAAGTCCTGCCAGAAACAGCACATCCCTGCAGTATGGGGATGGGCTGTGCTCAGCATCAGCTAGGCAATTCCGGATTTAATTTTGTTAATGTTCTTCTAAGAAGTATAGAGAATGATTTTAATTTTCAACTGCCTTGAAAGCTTTTTAAATTTGTTTGGTTGGCTTTTGGTTTTTGGGTTTTTTTATTTTGTTTTCATGATCCATCCATGTCTCATCTTTTGTGTGATTCCTCCCTAGGTTTTTCCTTTTTGGAGTGGATGTAATTTTTTTTTTGCTGTGATAGAACCCCTTTCTGCTTTTACCTATTTGACTCCTTTTCACTGATCTCTCATTTCCAGTATCAGCTACTTTGCTCATGTCACTCTGAATCTGGTCACAGTAGGTTTTCCACTTGGGAGTTCACACTAAGCTGCAAAAGAAGCAGTGAATCTACTGTATCTGTAATGCTGCCATATTAATTCCTAATCAATTTCAAAGCTGTATTTGAAACTCATATATTTCACCTCAGCAAAATCAAAATAACATCAAGTTGCCAACAGCAAATGAAACTTGAAAATATAATTAAAAACATATAGGCTTGGAATGTATTGTTTCTGAGATCTTTGCAATTGTCACTGTGCTAGGCACTATAAATTGATGGCAAGAGGGTATATGAAACTGAGATCCTCTTATAACAAAAGCATAGCTCCTTATTGCTTGAGGTAACAGAAGAACTCTCAGATGAATGTGAGTGATGACTGCAAGTATAAACTGTATAATGTCTTTTTTTTTTTTTTTCTGCAAGGAGCAGTTCCAAATTTCTTAAAATCTGATGGAGAAATGCTGAAAAAACAACTTAGTTAGCCTGCATACAATCCTAATGCACTCTTGGGTAAATTTGAGAGAGTTTGTGCTAATGCGTTCTTCTGACCATTATTTTTCTATTCATAGATAATATTGAGGTGTGACCTTATACTCCATGTTATACATGTCATTACATAAAATCACATACCAATATTAACTTATGCCTATGATGATAGTACTGTATTTTAAACAAAAGACATAGCAAAGTTTAGCTCCTATCATCCTCTTTTTTTTTTTTTTTTTTATGGAGATGTAGCGTCAAAAATAATGCCTATGTTATCACTCAATATCTGCTACTGGCTGGATGCATAGCCTAGGGAAAGTCTAATTACCATTTACAATAAATAATTTCCTCCATATTTATTATCAATGGAAATCTACTCATAGACATTCAGCCAAGGAATTCTGCTATACAGGCAAAAATATGTACTATCTTTCAACAGCAGCTCGGCTTACAACCTGAATGTCTGTAGCTTTTTCATTAAATTCATTATTGCCTTATTGTACCTAGACTCTTATTCTTCCATAAGGCACTGTCAATGGACAGATAGATGAATTTCTTCATGTTCTAAGTATTTTCTATTTTTATCTGTTGACCAGATTCACAAAATATTTATGGGCCCTGTAGCAATTCTTTTGCTTTACAAAACAAGGGATTATTTTGGTGCTAAAAATAACATAAGTTCCAAGTTCTTGGTCTGATTCTCATTTTTCTCTACCAGAATATAAATCTGATCTAATTTTAATGAGATCAGCAGAGTTGCAATTAGTTAAAACAGAGAAACTACTGTCAGAATTGGTCCCTTCAATTTCTTATGGGATTCAAATTTACAGTAAGGAGGAGGGGGAATTATTCTTTCCCTTGAAATACTAGAGGTAGCTAATTTCACTGATATTGTATTTAAATCAAATAGTCTCACCAAAAGCCTGTGGTTTTTGTTTGTTTGTTTGTTTGTTTGTTTGCTTTGTTTTGGCTTGGTTTGGGGTTTTTTTTTTGCATTTATGCCTCTATAAACTGGAGTAGCATTAAAATCAGAAGTCAAAACACTGACACCTAGAGCTGTGAAACTAATGGATTTTTCTGTTTGTGGACTGAAAAATTTCCCTGCGACACCCAATTCACCCCATTAAAAACAAACAAACAAAAACCACAGTAACAAAACACAGTCCAGGCAGACCTGGAGAGGGAAAAATTGAAAATAAATACATCTCAGGTCACTTGAAACATTCAGTTCAGACTAAAATGGTTCCTTGAAAGGAAATATAAAATCGATCACTCTCACAAATGGGTGGTTTATAAATTAGTGGAAATACTTGACTTCAAAAAATCATTCTTATATGCCTTTTCTTAATCTCATCCATTTTGGCTTGGGAGGAACATATACATCTACCTAAGTATTTGCCAAAATATACCTTTGGAAATGGTGAAGTATGCAGATCTCTTTGCAGTCACTGGTAGTAAAGGGTGATGCTGGTAATTGTGTCAGTAAAAGGGATAAGTCAAGGGTCAGAAATGCTTTTGCAGACAACCTAGTCAGACAGCGCTGCTGTTCTAATGTACCTCCAACATGTCAGAAACTGTGATGAACTCAGCTTGAGTGCAATTAAGTCAGAAATCTTCCACGATGCCTATCACATTTGTAATACTTGCACAGGCAGTAAAGCAAATTCTACCTCTAAAATATGAGGTATGTGTTCTTTGCTTTCCAAACTTAAAGCTGAATATATTCCCTTGAAAAAGAAATGTCACAGAAGGCACCCACATATTAGAAACCATGTCAGGAGAAGAAAGATGAGCAGAAAAGGGATAGCCTAGTTTTAAGTATGCATTAACTGAACACAAAACAGGGGTGCAATCATTCTCTGCTGAATTGTGTCCACTTTCAACAATGGGAATCAGGAGGCAGGTAACAATCCTAGTTTCACCTCAAAGAGCCAGACAAGGACTATGACCTACAGAAGACCTGGTGATCATCAGCCAGCTAGAAGAGGTAAACAAGCTCAATAGTCTAAACTAAACCAGAAATTGCCACTTTTGCATGGGTCAAGGAACCAGTTTTTAAGTTGTAGCAGCAAGAAAGCAACCTGAGGGTGCTAAAAGGGGATTTCCTTTCTTTTTCCTGAAGACAATGAGACTGCTGAGCATTGCAGGTTGCTAAGATGTCTGAACCAACATCTTCATGGAGAGAGGGACAGAGGTCCATTTGGCATGTTCACCGATACTCAACATTTCCCTGACATTTCCAGTTCTTAGTCCCATACTAGGAAATATCAGAAGGCTTCTTTTCCTCACTGGTCTGACAAAGACCTATTTTAAAGCAAATTTACCTGATATACAGCTAGAACACCAAAATATTTCCTTTGATTTCAAGAAAATTACATTCCTTATTTAAATCAATGCCCATGAAATCAGATCTCTCTCTCTTTGTTCCTAATATTCATCCAAAAATAACGTTGCTCTTAAGAGCCATCAGTGCAACAGTAGTCCCACAGAGATCAGTGTAATTGCACCAGTTTAGACCAATGCAGAATTTAGTGCATTGATGCTAGCATGTGAAAAATAAATCAGAAATTTTATGGATATTAAAAACAGCGTTAAAACAGGGTGTTTTATACAGTAATTATAAGGTTATTTCTCAGTAATTCAATCTACCAAGGGCAAAAATATATCTTTTATTGCTGCCTATGATGGTAATAATTCTCCCTGGCATCTGTAAAACCAACAATAGCCTTTCATTGATTTTGCTTAAAAGGAAAGTTCAGGGTTAGAAAATATGTATTTCATGTGGAAACAAGAAAAACTTTCCAAAGTATATGTGATGGAAGTAGTAATTATTATTATGTTTGAGAAGGAAGGAATCTTGTGTTTAGGGTCACTGGGTAAAGATCTAAAAACCTCACCAGGGGTCCAATTCTTCCATGTATTTCCATTTTTAAAATTTCCTGCCTGAAAAATAAAATAAATAATAAATTTCTCTTTCTTTCTCATTGTTTGCTTCTTTTCTCATTAGATAATACATCTGTGAGCCCATCAACACTGGATTACGTATGCACATGTACCAAACCATGACAAGATCAAAGATAAACCAGATTTTCTTATTTCAGGTTAAATCTGCATATGGAGTACATTTTTCTGTTTACTACACAGTACACATTGATTTATGTATTTATCTAGTATTTTTAGCCACTGTCATAACACATATACAGGTAATATTAATGGAGGCCAAAAAATTCCTCTGAGGTACAGAAATGAATGAACATCCAAGTCACTAGCAAAGCTGTTCACAAAATGTAGGTTTTTAGCTAAGAAGCAGGCAAATGGTAAAAATAACAAGAGGCTATTTCAAAGTGAAGACTGACTTTACATAGAGAAATTGTAAATCCAGGAGACCATTCTACATAAGTCTGGATTTGCTGATATTTATAAGTTAACTGTTAAAGTTTGTTAGCTTACATTATCAGAGCACTCTGCATAAAAGAAAGCCTTGTCTTGGCTCTGAAGTTGTGATCTGATAACATATATATTATGTAGAAAACACTACTTTTATCATTAATGTTCTAGACACTTTTCATAAGATAAACCAATTACACAGCTTAACACTGCAGTTTTGGGGAAATTTCCAATGCATACTAGCATTCCTTCTGGTTTTCTTTTTATTCACACTCTGGCAGTAAATGTCACATATGATACTTTGTTTTTATCAAATCCTATTTTAAAATGAACGACAGTAACTCAAATAATGCTAACCTGAGCTCTAGACATAACAGTCTATCTTATTAAGCAGAAAAGATGACTCATTTGTATAAATGACCTTCATCTGTAGCTGTTAAACACAACAAAATCTGTGAAGAAAACTGTGTCAAACTACGAGGGCTGTACTACAGAGTACTACAGATCCCTTGTTTATGATTAGTGCTAGCTTGCCCCAGTTGGTGGATATAGATGAGTGACCATGGATGCAAGGCCTCATTGACTCCTCTGTGCAAATGGCTGTTGTGGAAAAGAAGGCTTGATGATATGGTGGGCAGCTCTACGGAGCTCTTGTCCTGCATCTCATTGGGGACACGGATGGTTTTGCCTTCAGTCAGAACTGCCTCCATGGCAGTCAGCTTCCTAAATCACTGGCAGTGCTGTGGGGATGGTTCTTGTCCCAGGAGGGATGGCCCTAATTGGCCTAATTTGTTTCTTGTTTGAGGTTTGGTTTTGATAGGGTTTTTTGTGTGTCTTCTGAGCAGATACTACAATCTGCACTCCTATACCCCTTCAGGGTACTCTCACTACCCAAGATCTAGTTCTGCTTCCTTGCCACAACTTGTTCTTTCCTCAGGGAAAGAAGTTGGAGAGTCAATAGAAACTATATACTACTGCATGCTATCCCATAGCCTGAGTACAGAATGCCCTTGAATCTTCAAAATGTATTTCTTAGGACAAAACTAGAGGTGATGCCTTATTCAGGGGAACTCAAGAGATGATGTGAAGGCAACTCAAGAATCTTCTCTCACAGCTGAGATTAATGTCTAGTGTTTACTATCTATTCTTTAAAAATGTCCTGCTTTGGATGGGTAAAAATAAAGGTAGTGGGAAAATGTGCATAATCAAATTATTCTTGAGGTACCCTTCATCCCAAAAAGGAGGTAAAAGTTTAGAAAAACCTGGCAGAGCTGGAGGCCTGGTCTTTTCTTACACCAATGTAAGAAACGTAAAAGGCAAACACTAACACTATAAATTTGGACACTTAAAAGTAAAAACAGATGGACAAATAATCAAATTGCAGTATTACAGAACAAAAATGCAGTAATAAAAAGAAAGGAATGTCATGGCAATGTGGTACATGGAACACCTGTATTTGCCAAATCTGTATGAGAAACATCCCTGAAGGCAAATTATGAAAGAAAACAGGCATAAAAAGAAAAAAAAAAAAAAAAAAAGAAACTGAAAAGCAGTGGCAGGTGTGTTGTTTGCCTTCACTATGCTTTTCAGAGACCTGAAAGTTCATGACTCTGAGTGTGTTTGCATGCTGTATATATAGAAATATATGCTGTAAATAAGAAATATGCAAGAGAAAATTCATGAAACACAGGATTGCTCTGTAAATTTTAATGAACAAATAACACCCTACAGTGGACTACCTGCTAATTAAGGTGATAGGCTATATTAAAACAAAACCAAGAAATGTGTCATGTATATGTTTTGGAATGTTCTCATCGCCCAAGCAAAACACTACTAAAAATTGTGTATAGAGGTTAATCTCACCAAAGATAAAGAAAATTAAAGGCCTTTAATTTTATTTATGGAAGCAAAGCACTGTTGAGGTAATAAAACAAATAATTAATTCTAAGATATCAACACAAGAGTTCTGAAACCTAAAAATTGGAATCCCAGGAATGACTATTGAAATAATTAGATTAAATCAGACACATGACATACAACATATTATAAATCCATTAAATTCTAGATTAGGAATAGAAGAGAGAAGACTTTAGGTATATCAAAATACTTATGTATTTCTGTCATCTTTTCTGCATCTCATGAAGCCTATACAGAAGTCCTGCTGTGCATAAGATCTAGGGGAAGAGATGATAGACATATATAAGTCACTGCATGAGAGATGAGACTTTAATCTACTTGTGACTATCTTCAAAACACACAGTCTTTTTGGCTAGTGTTCTTTTTAGTTTACAAAATAGTGTCACAACTATTCTGATATAACTTACATTAATTTAGGAGAGTAAAACTTGCAGTAATGTTCTTCTCAAGCCCATATTCTGATATAAAGCTGTACAAATAGCCTGTGCCATAATACAGTTAGCCCATGCTGCAGCCACACTTTTGTCCTCCTGTCTGTTTGGGTAATACACAAATGCCTACAATCTGATGCTGAAGTTACAAAGCCTTCATCATCTCTATGGGAAACAGATGGTCTTGGGGGTAATCCAGATCTTACAAGAGAAGATCCTTTTCTGAGCTGTCTTCCAGTGAAGATGCTTTTTTCACTGACAATGGGAGACATCTAAACATATGTCTAAGTGGCTTGGTTGGGTGGCATGTACCAAAGGCAAGTAACAAAAGCATGCATTTTGTATGAGGGCACATTGCCTATGGAGTTTTGCAGCTTTCCTTGTTTTTGGACACACTGCTTTCCAAATCCCACTGCCTGTCTTTGGGTATGTGTATGCATTACTTGGTGGTTTAGATTTCAGTTGAGAGAGGTAAGAAACCTGCATTAAGGGCCTACCTCTGAATGCTAACTATACGGATCAGTACAGTATAGGTCCCAAATGACACGTTTAAGTGAAGTGATCATTAAGTTAAATGACAGCATAACTATCGCTGCATCTAAAGCAAAACGATAGATTCAGGACCTTGCACCTCTTATCTTTGGGAATCTGTGACAAGTCTCTGAATATGTACACGGACTTCTTGTAATGAAAGCTAACTGTAAAGAGCAGCAATGTAGAAAGGCCTGCCTAGGCTACAAAAACAATAGAATGTAGATTGTTTGCCCTGGCTGTGCTAACATGGTATTCCCCTTCTCCCTAGTTTTAATTCACTCTAGTTATCCTGAGTACAGCAATAAGGAACATGGACCTCTGCCCCAGCTTCAGTACTGTTGCACAATTCTATATCACACAGGGCAAGCCGAAGAGCCAAGGTACAGAAAATGTGCTGTTCTGCTTAAATTATGCTTCCCTTCAACCACATGCTCACTCCTCACGAACAATAAAGGTCCTGTCCCAAAAGTAATCCACTTATAAGGAAAGTGTTAGGAATTTTAACAAAATTTTAACTGTTTTTAACAAAGGAGTACACCAACCTCTAACAAAATAATTAAAAATTGACCCTTCGATTATTCCTTAGTCACTGTTCTTCACTGATTATCCCTGGTTGGTTGTGATCCTGTCTGTGAGTTTTGTCTGGGGTGAAGTTTATTTTCTTCACAGTAGAGAGCATGGGATCGTGTTTTGGATTTGTGCTGAAAACGGTGTTGATAACACCAGGGTGTTTTAGTTTTTGCTGAGCAGTACTTGCACAGAGATGAGGCCTTTTGTGTGTCTCACACTTCTTCACCAGGGAGGAGACTGGGAGTGCACAAGAAGCTGTGGGGCACACAGCTGGGACTGCAACTGACCAAAGGGATATCCCAGTACCCTGTGGCATCATGCTTAGCAATAAAAGGTGTGGGAAGAAGGAGGAAGAGGGGATATTCAAAGTGATGACATATGTCCTCCCAAGTCACTGTTACATATGATGGAGCCCCGCTGTCCCGGGCATGGCTGATCATCTTCCAGTCCACTGGAAGCAGTGAAATAATTGTCCATTTTCCTTGCTTGTGCTCAAAGCTTTTGCTTTACCTAATAAAGTGTCTTTATTTAAACCCACAAGCTTTTTCACCTTTACTCCTCATTTATTTCCCCCATTCCATTGTGGGGTTTGGGTGAGTGGCTGCATGGGGCTGGGGTTAAATCACAACATCCTGTTTTTTACAACTGTTGTACTTTGCAATACTACACTGCAAAAGAAGTCACAAAAAGTCCTCATGTGCACACCACCTAACTCACTTTGCCTTTGCTTTTAAGTTTTATTTATGAAAAAAAAAGAAAAAAAATATAAAACTATATAAAAATATATATATCTATAAACTTTTCAAGAAGAGTCAATAATCTCTCTGTGAGTTCATTAAATGCTCAAGAGCAAACCAACAAAATAGTTCATATAAATCAGCTGATGAAGATCAAATCACATTCTATTTCAGAGAGAATACAATATAATCCTACAATCTTTTGAATGTTGCTTTAATGTAGACTCCTTTCAAGAACTTTAGAAACTAGCATTCAAACTGTAATACCCTGTAGAACACTGTAAACAGCTTATTTTAGACAGAAATCACATCACTTTTANTTATTCCTTAGTCACTGTTCTTCACTGATTATCCCTGGTTGGTTGTGATCCTGTCTGTGAGTTTTGTCTGGGGTGAAGTTTATTTTCTTCACAGTAGAGAGCATGGGATCGTGTTTTGGATTTGTGCTGAAAACGGTGTTGATAACACCAGGGTGTTTTAGTTTTTGCTGAGCAGTACTTGCACAGAGATGAGGCCTTTTGTGTGTCTCACACTTCTTCACCAGGGAGGAGACTGGGAGTGCACAAGAAGCTGTGGGGCACACAGCTGGGACTGCAACTGACCAAAGGGATATCCCAGTACCCTGTGGCATCATGCTTAGCAATAAAAGGTGTGGGAAGAAGGAGGAAGAGGGGATATTCAAAGTGATGACATATGTCCTCCCAAGTCACTGTTACATATGATGGNAAATGGGGTTCATGTACCGACCAGCAATCAAATAGGGTGAACCAACTGAGTAACACAGAGGAAGTTTTTCCCTAAGATTTCAGCTTTTCTTAGAAGATTAAGGACCAGAAACTCAATTTTTTTCAACTAATATATTATCTATAAAGGGTGGTCTCTTGCTAGTTGGCTCATCATTGTGCCAAGTCCTAGCACTTTAAAGTGTATCTATTTGATAGCTAGAAATTATTGGCCAGAAAAGAAAACAACTTCCACCTGTAATTAATCAAAAAAGGCGATTTCCCCCCTCATCATTACTTTCTTACCAAAAAAAAAAAAAANGTACCCTGTGGCATCATGCTTAGCAATAAAAGGTGTGGGAAGAAGGAGGAAGAGGGGATATTCAAAGTGATGACATATGTCCTCCCAAGTCACTGTTACATATGATGGAGCCCCGCTGTCCCGGGCATGGCTGATCATCTTCCAGTCCACTGGAAGCAGTGAAATAATTGTCCATTTTCCTTGCTTGTGCTCAAAGCTTTTGCTTTACCTAATAAAGTGTCTTTATTTAAACCCACAAGCTTTTTCACCTTTACTCCTCATTTATTTCCCCCATTCCATTGTGGGGTTTGGGTGAGTGGCTGCATGGGGCTGGGGTTAAATCACAACATCCTGTTTTTTACAACTGTTGTACTTTGCAATACTACACTGCAAAAGAAGTCACAAAAAGTCCTCATGTGCACACCACCTAACTCACTTTGCCTTTGCTTTTAAGTTTTATTTATGAAAAAAAAAGAAAAAAAATATAAAACTATATAAAAATATATATATCTATAAACTTTTCAAGAAGAGTCAATAATCTCTCTGTGAGTTCATTAAATGCTCAAGAGCAAACCAACAAAATAGTTCATATAAATCAGCTGATGAAGATCAAANTCTATATTAGAAAAATGATTTGCTTTATTGTACTGTTGTGAAGAATTCATTAATCAAACTGAAAGGTAAAAAAATTGCTTTTTTACTTTTGTAATGTTTTAATATGGGATTCTTCTATTAAGAAACATAGCTGAGGACACCGTTTCTCAGAGATTGATCCTTCCTTAAGGAACTCAGAAAATCTTTGTTCTAGTTCTGTACCTGTCAGACTCTCTAAGTGACCTTGGACAAGCTAGTTAATCTCTTACTAACTCATTTCTCCATCCATTAAGTGAAGATAATTGTAATTCCTTTGTCTTGCTTGTCTGGTAAGACAATGTGTTTGGGAATAGGAAATGTTACAGACTGTGCTCATACTTCATGCAGCCAAGTGGCCTCAGCCTGTCCTCCTAGATCCTTTCCTAACACCCACTCCTACTCTGCTTCTTTTTTATCAATTTCATCATTGTTTTGCAGGAGCAGAGGGAAATCTGAACTGCTCTAGAATGGTAAAAGTCAACAGCCAGTCTGACTACTGATCACTGTGATTTGATTCTGACACTTCATGTCACTGCGTCATGGAGGGTAGGCAAAACTACTGTGCTAAAATACAGACTGACTAAGGAGTAAGAGAAGACTGGACAAGGAAACATCTTTGAAAAAGGTAGTTTTTAAAGCTGTGCTTTCCTTGTTTTTTAAAATCAGTATTACTTGAAATCATACTCAGCCAAGTTAGGACAATAATTCATGCTTAACAGATTTATTTAGGGTATTTTTATTTTCAGTGTTGTCTCTACTGGTAAAAAATAAATATACATATTTCAAAAAAGATTAAATTAACGACAGAATGGAAAAGGCAGCAAATGATAAAGTTTCTTTGACAGCTGGAAGAGGAATAAGTGCTGCTAGTTTCATTAGAGATTCAGAAATCTCCAAATGCAAAGTAGAGTTGGAGACTGAGAGCAAGTCCAGCTGTTGATGAACAGCCGCAAGTAATACTACCCCATGCTTTATACTTTACTCCTTTTCACCAAAAAGGACTCTATATATCCCCATTTCAGCAGACTAGTATCCTGTTATCTTCTGGAAACATTTTCTCTCCTCTTGCTGCCCAGGACCAGTAGCTTCATGATCCTGGGCTCTCTGGAAGGAATTAATGAAGAAAAAAGCAAGTAGAATTACTGGTATAGCAGCGAGGCCCAGTATGAGAGTCCAGATGGTGAAGGACTGGACTTCCATCCAGCTTGAGTGGATGTAAAGGAAATTGGGGTGAAGGAAATGTGCTGAGAATGAGACCCTCTCAAGAAAAAGGTCAGGGGGTGAGGTTTAGCTCTACAAGGACATTCTGCTTGCAAAATTATGGCAGGGAGAGGTGCAAGCTGATACTTACACCTATGGCACACAGGCCTGGGCACTTCTCTGTAGTACTTGCTTGTTCTGCTGCTGTGTCATTAATTCTGGCCAGCAGGAGGGAGGAAAAAACCCTTAAAATAATTGTTATGAACATCATCTGCATTTATAAGATCACATGATAAAGGTTATGCTGAGGTTTCCTGTAGGCATGGAGAGCAAAAGCAGTAAAGTCCTGGCTCTCCACAGTTACTGGCAGCACTCATCTGCTTCCCGCAGGCTAGAACCAGGAATGAGCACTGTTTTCAATATTTATACGATGCTTCTATTTCTCCTATATTTAGATGCTGGTTTTAGTTTCACTAACTGCTCCTGCAACCAATTTCTAGAATTTGAAATAATTCCTAACAGGCACAGGGAGTGTGTGGACTCCGTCTGTGGGGCCCAGTGGGATGCAGGATACCATTACTCCTCATCCTCAGTTTGGCAGCCTAGTGAGATTTTGCTTCCACCACTTGCCAGTGGCAGTCAGGACAACCACAGACCCTTTGTGCTATTTATGTATTTGGGACACCACATACACACTCCTTATTACAGTATTCCATCCATAAGCTTTTCCATTTTGAAGAAGATGGCCCCAAGTTGACCATGACATTGATAATTAATGTCCCCTAGCACCTGCAGGCAACTTCTCCACCCATCTTAGATGCTTTTGTCCCTTTCTTAGAAAGCCATTGCTTTGAGACGGGCTGATCAGTTTTCACACATTTAGATTGTGACATACAGAAGTACCAATGTTCCCTCATAATATACCAGGGAGAGAAATGGGGAGGTAGAACGACTTTCATTCTTATCTGGGTGTGATCACCCAGCGATCTGTCACTGCTACCTTGGAGAGAAAAACAAACACAAAACTGCCAAGAGTATAATCCAAGTCTCAAAGCACTTGGTATGGAGACATTAATGCTATTTTCAAAGCTGTAGTGTATCTTGTCTTGCGTGCTCAATTTAATACAAATATGCACTTTCCTCTTTCAGTAAGGCCTGCCAGTGCCAGACACTGATTTAGCAGTCATGGAAACAGGCTGATGCTTTTGTGTTTCCAGGGTCAAATCTTTCCTTACTCTGTTAAAGGCTTCTCAATGTCACCTGGCAGGGAAGGCTCTGAATATGAGGCTGTGGCAAGAGCTCTACTGGCGTTTCTCATGTTCAGAGTGTTTAAGAGAAACTCAAGGATGAAAACAACTCACAATCATAAAGTTCCAGTTGTGCTATGAGGACAAACTTCACAAAATTCGCAGTCACTTAGATCAATCTCATTTACAACACTTTCATACTATGTATTGCACTTGACCATCTACAGAATGGGATCTGATTTACCCTATGTCCTGGTTCAGGGAAAATTTGGGAGAAAAACCCTGAATAGGGTCCTTCTGGGAAGCAAACTCAAACAACCCCTCTTTTAACTGGTCTGGGAAAGAACTTATTTGGAGGAAAGTGGAAAAAATGATTTATTTAACAAATGAAGCGCCCAGAAGCATAAAGAATGAATAATATGAAACAATAAAACTTTTTGTTGTTTTGAAGTGAGATGGTAAATTCAGAAAGTTTTTGCTTTGGGATGTAGCTCGGCTCACTCAGTCTCTTATCAGTTCCTCCAGCACTGGCAAATGCCGAGGTCCAGGCCCCAGTGGGCTGCAGGTGCAAGCTCCCAGTGCTCTTTTGGGTTTTTCAGTCCAGAGCAGGTTAAAATAGTCTTAAGATAAAGAACAAAAATCAGTCCAGGGAGCTTCTTTGCTTCAGCTAGCCAAGGCTAATTAAAAGCAAAGGAGGTCTTTGTCCGCTGCCAGTCTGTGCTTCAGATGAACGACATTCTAAGAGTAGAATGCGGAGGAGTGAGCAGTTTTTCCAAAACAACCTGCACACTTCTTCTTCTACCTGCTTCCCTCTCTGAACCAGTCTTAAAGGCACAGAACTCAATATACAGCATAAACAGAACAGACAATTGGGGATACAAACATCATAAAGTCACCCTAGGACACCCTAGCACAATGTATTATTAGACTTAGTGTTTGATTCTGGACTAGACAAAAATATATCTAATGTTACCAGTAGAAAAAGGAAGATCATGTCTGCAATCACTTTGCAATGAATATTGAACTGATTAATATTGAACATATTTAATTATTTGCTGTCCTTTTATGAGGCCTTCATAAAAATTAAGTATAAATGGAAGTATGAATCAAACATTGGGACACTGTAAATAGTGAACAAAGCAGGACATTGCTAATTATTACAAAAAGAAAGAAGTGCCTCAGACTATTAATCTGTTTGAACAAAGTGGGGCATTGCTAATTATCACAGGAGGAAAAAAGTGTTTCTGACTATCAATTTATTTCCAGCAACTAATTTAAGGAAAGGCATTATCTGAGCTCTGTTTTATCAGGCATTGTTTGACACCTCCAATTTCCTCTATCATAACACTCTATAACCTCATTGTTGATCCTACAGTATTCCTAGGATATAAAATACTTGTCCAGTCTTATATGAAGACTAAGAAAGAGGGTTTCCTGAAAAAAACTTAAATCCAAGTGTGTAGACAGTCTTGACAATTGCTCCTTCCTCTTCTGTGTTCTCCTTTCCTAGAAAGTAAGACAGCAGATCTGTCTTGATCCACTCAGATTTTGCTTTAGTCTATTTATGCTCATTTTAGGGACACGTGAATCCAATCTTTCTTACTCATGATAATCATGTACAGAGCCAAGGGGATACACAGAAAAGCACCGTTGGCTAAGAAATAGTCTGTTGAGAGATTCAAGAAATATATGCCTTAAAAGATCAGAAGAGAAATGCAAGCATCAGTACCAAACAGTTTAATATAAAAGTTGAAAACAAGCATCAAAATTAAACTTACTCTAATGCTTTGTATCAATACAAAGAAAATGCTCCTTGCAATTTCAAGGATTTTCCCCCCTATTGATCTCATTCATGATTGATGAGCTGCAGACATACAGGTATTTCTGAGCGATGGAGCAGGTCAGAAAAAAACCCCTCCTGTTAGTACCATAGCATGCCACTAACATTGATGGCTTAAAAAAATTCAAGGGGAGGCTCTGGTGGCCCCAGTAATTGCAGTCAAGGAGATACTGCACTCACAGTATTAGAGCATGATCACAGAATTTAATATTCCTTGACTTTGCTCCCCATATTATGGGCTATTAACAGGGAATCAAAAGAATGTCCTAACCTCATAGCTATAACACACAAATATTACCTGGGAGCATGGCTCCAATCTAATGGAATATGGTCACCACTTCAGACACAGTTAGAGTGGAGGAGTACAGTCAAACTCTTGAAAGTTTACAGAGTACACAACCTTGTTGTAGAAATACCATGAAATCATTTTTCCCCCACAGTAAGAGAAGGTGAAAACCTGCCTCCACCATGATATTTTGACATTTCCATAGACTGTTCTAGCTATAATAAAGCCAGGATTAAGGTAAAACGCCTGAAACTTACACATTCCCTGAAACTGTCACACAGCTTTCATATGTGAGTGATTTGCAGCCAGAGGTTTGACTCATTTTGTCTTCTGTTTGAAATGCTTTCACTCTGTTCATTTCCAGGAATTCTAGATATTTTACTGGCACAGATGCCAGTGATAGAGAGGTCTACACAGTAACCAGGAGCAGGTGTAGTCCTATTCAAGCCCATCCTAGCCCATTCATGCTGATGCCACCATGAGGATGCAGCAGTATGGACTCCAGGGTAAGCTATGCCTGGGATCCTGCATTTTTACTTGAGTGGCTCACTGCTTTTAATGCCCTGTCATAGTGCCTTCACTCTTGCTGGCACTGAATCTTGTTTCATGAATCCTTGTCTCATTATATCTACACCTCTGCAGTTCTACTTCTGCATCTGCAGGGCAGACCTAGCCTGGACCACCATGCATTGCTAGAGGCCTCAGATTCCACAGGGAAAGAGCTTTATTCTGAAACACCTGGAAAGAACAAGGGAGCAACTCATTTTTCTAGATAAATGTGCTGCTGTTAAAGACTCTTTGGATATAGCACTTACTAGCTTTGCACATAACTGTAGAATTTTCTTATCCCATCCCCAAGAGATGATCAGCATTGTAGTGCTATAGCACCAGACTCACAAGGAAAATACTCTGCAGATGTAGGTTCACTTTTAGAATTCCCTATCTACCTGGCTGGTAATGAATCTTAAATTTTCTCAAGATCATTGCTCATCACCTGAACAAGTACTGAAGAGTAAATGAAAATAGCCATCCATTGAAAAAAAAATCATTTAATGGCTAAAACAAAATGCCATCACTGCTGTGATAACAGAAGGTTTAAAGTGCATTACTGTCACTTCTGTATACACTTGAGGGCTGGCTATTGGGTCAGATGGTGTAGCAGTCCATGTAATCTCCTGAATGGAAAAAAAATTAGGCTCAAAGTGCCAAATAGACACCCATAACATAATATCAGGTAAAACAAACACATACCTCCTATCCCTCCTCACCAAATGTTAGTGAAATAGAGAGAAATTCCAGTCATTTCTCATTACTGTGAAGGTCAGCCTAGCTGGGAAAATTGTTTCTGCTTTACAATTCCCCAAACTGTAGAAAGCAGTTAGAGTTCTGGACAAAAACTAATGTTGCATTCAAAGGGAAAAGAGGCTGATATGGCATTGCTGCAGTAATAAGAGAATTTTTTACTCTTTCCACTTCCCTGTGAACCTAATCAACTGTGACATGAGAAAATATACTGGGCTCAGCCAGCCAGAATCTGACTGCCACCTGAAAATGTTCTCAATATTCCACTGTTTGGGAGTTTACAATGATCCTTCCGACATCAATTTTGTACATGTACATCAAAATGCCATTAGAAATTCTTACAAACACATCCTGCTCACAGGCCTCCCCTCAGACTCCAATCGAAGCCAGGCTGTAAAGACTCCCCAGCGGTTGACTAGAGGTTTCTTTTGATTACTCATGTGAAAGCATTTGGTTATGGAAGGACATCTTGGGGGAGCCTGGGGGATCTAAAGATCTCCCTCCTGACCTCCCTTGTAAGAGCACTTGAATGTCATTAGAAGCAACATATATTGAAGGTACTTTAAAACCTGCTTTTAACATTTAATTAATATCTGTTGACTTACAATGTTTCCTCATTCTCCTTGAGGTTCAACAAAGAAGCTACATCTTCCAAAGGTTGCAAGTATGTGGCAGGGAGTAGGAAGGTGTACGGAAAGGGGAGAGTGAGAACCCATGGTCTCTCAACACGGTCACACTCATGTGTTACATGGATGCGTATGTTCCGGCCTCCATATACATGAACTATTGCATGCAAAGACCACATAAATGATGCAGTTGGAAATTAATTTAGCTTTGATAAATGCTTGGCATATTTAATGCATTATTTAGTGCCAATTTTATTATTTCTTAGTGATGAAAAGCTGATTAAATCTACTGTAACTGATAAAATATTATCACGTTCTTCTTTTGTTCTAATATTTACAGGAAATATTACAAGTGTTTGACATATAAATTGAGCATTTGACCGACTTTAATAACCATGTGATCAATAAGAAGTGATATTTTTACAGCCTAAGTTCAATTTTTAAAGGGTCAGAGGTCACAGAGCTTTATCAAAACAATAAGGCTAAAACTTTATTTTCATTACACTTTTAATTACAGAACCTGTAATTCCTATTTCAAAGTCTGTATTGACCTAATATTACTAAAAGTCGAATTTCGCTCCTAAAGTTTCAGTTGTAGTGGAGCTAAGATTTTGTTATTTAGGGATTTATTTTAGCTGTACTTTCTGGAAGAATTTCAATACTTCCTTATATTTGAATTAGTGTTGAGTGATAGAAAGTTATTTATTACTTACATTGAAGATTATTCCTTTTGCTTACATGATACCATTTATTTAAAAAAAAATCTGATCAATCTGAATCATATATATGCTTTCTTTGTATCTTATCTTTCTGAATCAATCATCTTTCCCCTTTAAAGTAGCTTAGGAAATATCTTTTGAGTTTTAGTGATTATAGAATGAAAATCAGCCAGATACAGTCCAAACAACAGGCATTCATCACAGGGGAAGTAGTGCTCATGTTATGCTAAAGTGGCAACTCTCCCAATCCAAACAACTTATAAAATCTCATGTAACCTATCAATCAACCTGTCTTCTCCCAAGACAGAACAAAGATAAACCAGTCCTAGTTTTCATCTGAAGTACTTACACAGCTCCTTATGGGCTTGCCTAGCACTTTGAGAAATTTTTCATTAAAATTTGCAGCAGACAATTCTCAAACAGAAAAAAGGTACTTATACATAGTTACAGTCTTGTATAATTTCTCTGTCGTTGTTTAGTATCGTTTCCTTAGTAAAAGTTACCGTGCACACTGGGGCAAATAGGAAGATTAGTTCTCTTTCTGGCCTGATGAACAGTGAACCATTTATACTTCAAGACAGAAAAGCAAAAGCCTTCAAATATGTATTATTCTTCCAAATCAGGGCATTCACAAGTATGTGGAGACCCTGGTTGAAGCTTCATATCTGAATCAGGTGCAGTGAAAAACTTGAACCTGAGTCTAAGATGCTATTTTATGAGATAATTTAACTAGATGGCATGAATAGATTTGTTTTTCAGTGAATCTACAGTTCTGAACAAAAAAATAATGAGGTCTTGCATTGTCCAGCTGATAAAAGAATGCTAGGAATTTTGCAAAGGAACAAGTTATAGGAAAATGAGAGTGGTTACTTCCCTAGTGATTATAAACCTCACCTCTTTAGGTAAATCTCATTTGCTCAGTTCTGGACCATTTTACTGGTATGACTGACTTCATTTCATAGGGAAGACCCATATTCATCAGAAGTGGGAAGCGTAACGATCTTTTCTTTCTCCTCCTCAGGTCATTATGCAGTTTCTTGAAGTGCTGAAGCACCCCACAGAAATTTAAAAACAGAACTTTAATGTGACGTTTATATTCCAATATAAATTAATTTCCAATATTTTCTTGCAATTGTTTTCTTTTTTTTTTCAAACAAGTTTTAAAATATGTGGAGGAAAAATTTATTGCACTAGTATTCTTTCCATTGGAATTGAAACATTTTGAGCATTTTGATTGTGTTTAGTACATGTCTTCTTCCATCAATTCTCAAAGAAAGTGTTTTGGTAGGACTGATATTTCACAGTTTTAAGAGCTTTATTTTGAATCAGATTTCTCAAATGGCATGGATTTCATGTGCATATGATAAAGTAAAATGAAGGAAGTCAGATTTAACGTTTTATTTAATCCATGCACAGTTTACTCCGTTGTCCTGTTCTTCTTGTTTTCTTTTTCTGGTTTGAAGTCAAGTATTTATAGAGATGATGGAATATCCTTGGGTCTGAATTTTGCCTAATTCTTGTAATAAGACTTTCTCCTGTGAAGAAATTACAAAATCAAATTGCGAGTGTTGGGAAAAACATCTGCAAATTTCAATATTTATTGCACAGATGAGGGGTAGATTCTCTTTGAAAAGAAGAAAACTTTTTTGGACAGTCCTGGAAACCAGAGCAGCATCTGGCTGACCTTCAATCTTCCAAGTGAGGCTATACCCTGGACTGTGATCCTACATTTCATGGCTCGGAGTAAAGGATATTGTTACCCTACAGAATCAGGTTAAAACCACACACTGGAGATGAGGCTTGCATGTCCTTATTGATTCACAAAGATAAATGGAGATGATGTACATTAGTGTTGAGCATTTTTAAGCCCTGTTTAGGTTGATGGTTGTCAAGGAGTATAAAGCCAGAGAGCTGGAAGACATGATACATTTCACTAGGTGGTTTGAAGTTTCTTTGTAGGTTTGCCACATAGATGAATGCTATACGAGCCATGGTTACAATGAAATGGTATGTGGTACTTAGACCAAAATGTCATTAATAACTTTTTCATAAGTAATAGCCACACCAAAGGCATTTCAAATATATATGTTGACATATCCAACCATTATCCTCATTTTTATTTTGTGAATAATTGCTCTTTCTGTATGGGACTGTTTCTTTTTCTGCTGACTCTATTCCCCTTTCAACCTGCAGAGCCCCCAGATAAATATCCCAGGAATATTCCAGGAATATCCTCTCATGTTCTAAGACACAAGGTAGTCTAATGATTTGTGAAAGTGTCCGTTTCAGCCTTTAAATAACTTACACGATTCTGTTTTCATCAGGAGACTGTGGTAAATGTCTGTTCTAGAAATACCAGGTAAACTGTTCTTGTAACTTACACTTTATGCTACACTTCATCTGAAAATAAACAAACCAAAAAGGAATTGTCAAACAAACAAACAACTGTCAAACAAACTTGCTTGACAGAATGACTAAAATTTGGGAGACACAGTTATCACTGTAGAAGAAAAGAATCAGTCTCTTTTCCTAACAGGCAAGCTAAAACTTACTACTATGATTCAGTCAGCTATGTATGAACAACAAACAAACAAACAAACATCAAAGGGCAGATTTTTCACCTGCGCACCTCCGTAAGTATTCGGGCTGCTCTCATGACACACAAGAAATGACACACCCCAGGGTAATGCAAATGTGCTATTGCCTTCAAACTCTTTTATTTTTCCTTTATTTGCTCATCTGGTATCTCGACAGAAACTTCCTATGGGTCAGACCTGGCTCCTAGACCATCAATTGCATTGCTTTGATCTAAATGTGCTTTACTGCCTCTGCTACTTTCCTCTTGTTGGACCACTGTCAACTGACTGTCTACACACAAGGTTTTGTACTTTTCCTACAATTTTCATTGGTGTATTTTTACCAACATAATCCTTTGTCTCATTAAACTAATGTAAATATGAATTGCTTAGAGGATTTACAAAGTACTTATAAAGCTCCTTAATGCCGATATATTAATATGCCCATCTGTGAAATTACACATTTAAGAGATCAGTAATTCAGATAAACACAGGATATTGTATGAGCCAGGCTGGCTTGAGCTGACCTCAGTCTGAATTTTGGCATTTGCAAATTGTCAGTTTCCTGAGATAAAACTTATAGACACAAGCAAGGCTTTTCTAAGAAATGCAGAGGTTGAAATCTGTGTCTTTATTCCTTTGAAGGCTAAATAATAATTTCTACAGTTCATCTCAATGGTAGTGACTCAGCCCTTCTGAAAATTTTATCAATGCTTATTCAAGAGACTAGCACTGGACTTTTTCATGGTTTTATTTAATTTTAAATTGTCTACACTCCTTTAGTCTAAAGGCAAATAGAATATAATTACACTAGGATAGGAAAAATTAGATAAGGTTGTTGTTGGTGGCCTTACATTCAAAAATCTCTTTTTTTACTTTCCCTCAAGAACTCTGTCAGTGACATGTTATTGTATGTCTCAGTCATGGTCAAGTGAGATGAAGATTATTCCAAAAAGTAAATGTGTGAGGAAACAACAGGAGGTACACCTCAACACAAAGGACTCAAGGGCCCACAGCACATGTACTAAAGCAAAGGTATTCATTGGCTCGCTATCATAACCACTGGGTTTAGCCTCTTTTCACAGATTTCAAAGGATATTTTAAATTAGCTTAAATTTTTGTACGATCAGACTTTAATAAGAGATGGTTTCTGTTGGACCTCAGCATGTTGAGTAATGCCAACTTTGGGAACAGTGTAATGAAAAGAAAATGAATGGGAATAGGAACACATTCAATGTCCTAGCATTTCCTCATTCTTTTCAACCCCTGTTGTAGCCAAACACCTTTATATCCACTTCTAAACAAGATTAAGGCTGCAATAACATAACACAAAGGTGTATGATGAGCATATTTAACTAGTGCAAACCACAAACTTAAAACACTGCCCCAAGATGATACAGACCTTTAATTAAATCAGTCCTCTATAACAAAATGGTGGTTATGTTTGGTTAATTGCTGTATATACGTAAGCCCTCCATAAATACTTTACTAAATATTTGTTTCATGGCATGGATTTAAGCTACAGAAGCTTCCTTCTGTTTTGAAAAATTAATGTGAACGTTTGGAAAAAAGAAAAAGAAAGTAAAACACATCCAGGCCACTCAAATTCTGACTATCCAACCGCAGGAGTTGTTCTTATACATCTGCCGTTAACTGTGTTAGCATCTCTGAGCCGTTTTCCATTGCCTACACATTATTGATGTTGCTACAGATTAAGACTGAGTTTTAAAGCTGTTTCTATCACTGCTGAGTGCATGTTATCAACATTTTGAAGTGAAGATGTGAACAAACCTTTGAAAAGTGACTGAATACTTCAATGCCAATATATTTTGCATGTAAAATATAAAAATCTCCATGTGTTTCATTTGAAATCTGATAAATATTTATTATCAATGCTGTTTGCTTTTAATCTGTTCAGGATATCATTCCTCCAGCTCCTTAGTACTTAAACAAAAATGGCATTTACATTACAATATTGCTTGCCAACAATCTCATTTTCTGGTTTAGTCAGCAGCCTTCATGCTTGATTAGTCTTTAATTATACAAATACCTACATATTAAAAAAGTTTTCTTTTTCCATACTTTGAGCATGTAATTATTTTCTCTTGCATGCAATAACCTTTAATTTTAGGATTAAGCAACTGATTCTCTTTAGTATGGATGGATTTTTTCAAGTGTTAAAGCAAATTTGGGTATTGTATTACGAATAGGAAAATTAACTTTAGGAAAACCTTTCATTAGTGCATTTGGCAGCACACTGAGCAGGTGACAGAAACTTCAAAATATTCAATATACTTGAAAACTAAATGGATACCAATTCTATGTACTCTGAAGTGAACAGCAATACTGCTCTGAATTCACCACTCACAGCCAGAGAGTGATGGGGGCTATGCAATTCCTCCTTTGAATATTCCTTGCTTTTGTAGTATTAGTTTTGCAGCAGTACTTAGAAGCCTAATGCAAGATCAAGGCCTCATTGCATTATACCAAAAACTGTAAAGGCTTTCTGTATAAAGTGGTGATCAAACAGTGGTGGGGGGTCAACAAAGGAGCAGAAAGGCAGAGTGACATCCCAGACTGTGGCAAACCTGGGACTGCAGTCTCCTGACTCCAACATATCTACTGTACCACTTTGCTTTCTGATGCAAATTATTTGTCAAGAGTGAATTCAGTAAGCAAAGGCATAATTTGATAATGAGATTAGAGCTAAATATGCAGATTTAATATGGCAGTAAAAGAATTCTCTTTTCTTCCCGCATGGACTTCTAAGTTTGGGTCTACAGGACTGACATGTTATCTCTATACCTGCTTTTACATTTGAAGTGCCAGTGATTTCCCTCTAGACATAGTCTTTGAATGTCCATGGGGAAAAATCAAGTATTTTTAGAATGGCTTGGTTTTCTCAAGATCTGTTTATTTTTATATTTGTTTTACATGAACTGAAAATTCTGTCAGACACATTTTGATTGCATGGAGAACATGTTTCCGAGTCAGAAGACAGCTAAAAAATCCAAAATGAGTAGCTGCAGTTCTATAAAGTTGGGGAGGGAGAAGAACAGGAAACCTCCATAACAGCATGTTGAGCTTTCTCCTGTCTCATTTGAGTGCTATGAGAAACCTTCTGCCTACCTCCCTCGTAGTGGAGTTAGGTCTTGTTATAAAGTAAAAAGCTGCAGACACAGAGGTAGGATGGAAATGCAAAGCATCTTATTCCAGAATGGTGATCAGTGGTAAAATTTCAGACTTTTACAATGCCAGGACTGGGGTTTTTTTCTCTCTTTCCCAGCAGAATAGGCCAGTAGGAATAAAGGCACTGTGAGTAACAAAGACTTTTTTTCTCCCTTCTCTTCCTCCCAACATTTCACTTTGCCTCCCTAAGATTAGGCCCTGTCCTTGAGGCATTCTACACTGATGGAAACTGCACCCTCAGATGAATCCTGGGAATGAGACTGACTACTCCTTACTTGCCCCTTCCCAGATCTTGATCCCAGTACAGCCCTAGTCCTCATCACCTGCCCTATGGCCCATGGAGCACCCTCACTGGCAGCTCTACTTGTCACTCCTTGAGGTGTCCACAAGTTCCTTCAAAAAGGCCAAGAGGAGATCAGCCCTCTACCATTTTCTGTCCTGTTACAGTTGGAGCCACCAGTCCACAAGGACACCCAAACTGAGACAGGCACAGAAAGAGACAAAGACAGCACTCAGCTGGATTTGGCTCTCTAGAAGGCTGAAATGAGATTTATAGAGTTACTACGGTGAAAATCATGAGTGCATTAAAAACAAATACATTTTATATCACTTATTATCACATTCATTCAGAATCATCTTTTGATACCAATTTACTGGCCATCTCTAGCAAAGAGCACCCTTATGTAATGTGGCTGGGCCTATATTTTAGGGTTTTCTTTGTAGCATCAGTATTTTTGCTCAAAGACTAGAATCCCCCCAAATCTGAGTGCTTCCCCAATGCTTTTTAAAAGCACATAAATATTTATTAATAGTTTTACAAAGACATTGCAGAGGTGATTGTTGCTTTAAAAAAACTCATCTCCTTTAAGAACCAAAATGCACCATCATGATTCCTTTAGTAAAAGGACAATCCTAGCAATATATGAGGTGGTCTTTCTGTATGTTGGTTTTTGTCTTCTGGAAACTCAGCTTTGCCTTCCAGTCTCTTTCACAAACATAACCTAACTTGGTTCTCCAACTGGAATCCTCACAGGATACCAGGTCATGTCTAAGCTATCTGAAATAAGTCAAGTTCCTGTTCTGTGGGAAATTATCTGAAATTATCCCATCTATCGTGCAATTTCTGATGCAAATGAAGATGAAAAATGGAATATTGAAATATCTCCAAAAAAACCCTTGCATTTGAAAATTATTAAGTATTCTAGAAGATTTCAAATCATCACCATGAATTAACGTATTTTCAATTTCTTTTGCTACAACAATATTTTTTAGGCAATTCAGTATAATAATTTTTTATAAATACATTAAGCTGATCTTAAACAAAAGGTATACTTAGTTATTTCAACTTAACAGGCCTAAAATAGAAAATTAATAGGAAATTTTGGGCAAGGGAGAGACCAACTTTGTAGAATTGCATCATTGTTGGAAAGAAAAACCACTTTGAAAATTCATGAGTAGTCGAAGGTATTACAATGTCATACTAAAAATGGTGTGTATTTCAGAGGTAAGAATCTTTTTTTTTTCCCTGAGACTCATAGTTCCCAACTATCCTTTCATACTCTTTCCTTTTCTTCATTTCCTTTCTCAGCTGGTGGCAAACTTCTTTATTTCTTGACTTTGTACTGGATCAGCAGCAAAAAATACAGTGGTGCTACAAGTTGTCCTAATAATCTTTCAAATCTTGCTGGTGGAACAAATACTAGGAGAATTGTAGAAGGGATCTCTTCCTGATGAAAATGTTATGCTGGGGCCCCTTAAGACCCACAACCCATCTCCTATCAACATGGATTCAATTGGTAATTTGTATATTAAAAAAAAAAAGTTATAATACATAGTAGAATATACGATAAATACAAAATTTAAAAATAAATTTTAGGATCATTGTATCTACAAATTATCAAGTCTCATTATTGATTTTCTACTTGCTAAGAAGGTGTGTTGGTTTTGCATGGCCTGGTTTTTAGTAGCAGTGGGGCCACAGAAGTGGCTTCTGTGAGGAACTGTTAAAAGTTTCCATCTTGTTCAGCAGAGCCAATCCCTGATGGCTCTGAAGATGGACATGCTGCTGGCCAAAACTGGGCCAATGAGAGATAATGGTAACACCTCTTTGATAACCTATTTAAGAAGAAAATCAAAACAAACTGGTGGTGCAGTTTTAATTCCAGCCAGAAAAGAGGAGGAGGTGAGAACATATGAGGGAAACAACATGGTCAGTGGAGAAGGAGGGGGAAGAGGTTCTCCAAGCACCAGAGCTGAAATTCCTCTGCAGGCCATGGTGATGATCATGGTGAAGCAGCTCTGCCTCTGCAGCCCATGGGGATCCACATGGGATGAAGAGATCCACCCACAGCTCATGGGTGAGGTGCCCATGCCAGAGCAGGTGGATGCCTTGAGGAGGCTGTGATCCAGTGGCAGAGCTGGTGGAAAGAAAGGGCACCTGCTTCCAGGCTGGAGCAGCCTGTCCTTGGAGGACTGCACCCCATGGAAGAGTGACCCACATTGCAGCAGTTTTGGGAGGACTGTTTATTCATGGGAGGGTCTCACATTGCAGCAGTTTTGGCAGGACTGCTGCTTGTGAGATTCGAACCACATTGGAGAAGTTCATGGAGAACTGTCTCCCATGGGAAAGTACACCATGGTGTAGCAGGGAAGTTCTCCTCTCCTTGAGCAACAGAAGAAAACGGGTGATGAACTGACCAAAACCCTCGCCCCCTGTTTCCCTCTGCTGCCGGTAGGAAGGAGGGAGGGGCTGGGGGAGAAGGTGTTTTTAAGGGCTTATTTTACTTCTCATTATCCACCTCTGACTTTGTTAGTAACAAATTCACGTTGTACTTCAGCCCTTGGAATGTTTAATCACAGTCCTTATCTCAACTCATGAACCCTTTGTTGATTTTTTTTTTCTCTCCTCTGTCCAGCTGTGGCAAGGGAGAGTGAGTAAGTGGCTTTCGCGGGTGCCTGGAGTTTGGCCAGTGTCAAACCATGACAGAAGGACATATAGTGCTAAATGCCCATTTGTTTAAATGATCCTAATTTCCTCATATCCTAACCAATAAGGAGTTCTTAGAAAGACACATTTTCTGATGGCATCTGAAGTGGTAACCTCTGACTTATTAGTTTTCCAGTTTTCACATAATTGTTAATTACTTCAAACAAAAGTGGAAGGCTGGTGGAGAAGAGCAAAAAATGAAACAAGGGTTTGGAAAACTCGTGTTTCCAGTCTAACCCCTTTGATAAGAGGCTATTTTTTATTTTGCCTAAATTGTTTCTAGTTGCACCTCTAAGGTCAGAATAAGCCAAGAGAATGAAAGGAACAAGCATCCTGATGGGCTGCCTGAAGCTGCCTGGTGTTACGGATCAGCATAAAACCAGCTCTCTTTCCTCTGCCTGGGCCGATGTAACTCACTGGAGTGGCAAATTACATCAGACCTACAGCTGTAACCCGACATTATGATTAATTTGATCAGTAATTTCTCCTGTTTTTCATTTTAATCGGTGTGACTATTCTGCTGTGGCAGGTCTTTCAGATCTAATTAAGATAAATTTCAGCGTAAAAGACTTGGCAGAATTTTCGAGTCAAATCCGAGCGTCAAGTGTGAAGACCTGCAGCACTAGTCAATCAATTTCCAGTAAAGACGGCAGACTGTAACTCAGCAATCAACCCACTAACACTTAAGCAAATTTTATAATCTCCAGGCTTGTGCTTAGTTACTCTCTCAAAACGTTCTGGCTACCAATAAAAAGGAGAAAGTATTACTGTTCTTAAACACCTGCATCGGTTAAAACCACCAACAGTATCCAGAAGTGGACACTCTGATAAATCTCAGCAATGCTGCCAAAAAAAGGCTTAATTTTAAAATTTAAAACACAGTCTAGAGTGGCTTTTTTTTCTCTCCTTAGCAGTATCTAGGAGCTGAGCAACCTCTTTTAGGTGCTTTTTTGCACGATGAGCCTTAATGATATAACATCTGGGCTATACCACTTAAAAATATTGCTCCTCAGATTCAATAAGATCCAAGCCCACCAGGTTTTCAATGTTCACTCAGTCCACTTGCTTCCAGGTAGAAAAGTTATTTTCCCACAAAACTAGAAACCTGTGATGGTGTTTTTTTGTTTAGTTGGGTTTTTTGGGGTTTTTTTGGTTTTTTTTTAAATACAAAAAGATGAGGGATATGAAATATAGGGAAAAATAAAATAATGCTGTAGAATATTCTCTACTTGCTTTAAAATTTTTTGGAAATAGGAATGAAAACATAAATTAAGAGAAATGAATGCTAACAGAACAGATAAACTTGATTGATAAGAGTACATGAGCAGCTGCCTCAACTTTTTCTGTCCTTAAGATCCCCGAGGATCTTACTCTCTACCTAGAGAGGCTTTGGAAATAGAAGACCTTATGGGATATGTGTTCTTTCCCAAATTTGTTCTGGGAGGATGGTATTTATTTATTTTCCCATTTATGAAATACTTCGGTTGCTTTGGGGTGTTTATTAAACACTCCCATTTTAGAAGCCAGAGCAATCTGTTTGCTGGGCAAACAGCTCCACTCTCCTCTCCTTCAGAGAATTCTCTAGCAAAAGGTTTCCATTATTAGCCTCAGCATCTGCCCCTTGGGTGCTAATAATGTCAGTTGTTTTGCTCAAAGATTAATTTCCTTTGCTTTAAATGTGAGTCAGACATCAGTCCTTGTGCTTTTGAAATAGCAACAGCTGTAGAATATATTTAGATGGACCAGACAACCAGTACTCCACCTGAGAGAAGGTTTCCTCAGGAAATAAGAAAACATGCTTATAAAGTCGGAGATTGTTCAAACATCTCTGCTCTGTTTAAATGAAGTATCAAACAGCTTTACAGGGGGAAGTCCCAACATTAAACACCCTAAAAAGCAGTGAACTACTGGGAGAAGGAAGACTGTTGAGGAAGAGAAGATCTAGAATTTGGAATTTGTGTGGATGGACACGAGTCTCACACACAACTGAAACTAGCTTTTTTGTGGAAATGACACCCATGAATCTCCAGGGAGACACAAATACTAGCAGCCCTCAAACAAGCTAGCCATAGCAGGAAACCATTGGCATGTGTTTGCACTGTGCACCAGAGCCAGGGTACAGCATAGTGCAGAGGCTCCTGAGTGTCCATCCAGGATAAACTGCCATCTTGTCATACCAGATCAGCCCAGTTGGTGGAAGACCCAAAAATGATGAGTACAACCATAGAAGCACAAGAAGAGAAAAGAAGAAAGAAGGCCCTGGTGACACTGAAACTCAAACCCAACAACTTCCCAAGCAAAGTTTGTTTGTGAACAGTAATGTGTGTGGTTCATGGAACTACTGCAGTGGCAAAAAGAAGAGCACAAAACCAAAAGGAGAGTACCTGAAACACAACAGCATTTGCAGTGGGTAATAACCCTGTGTGAGTGTGTCTGTAGCACTGCACCTCATTTACATATTTCACTCACCATTTATAAAATATTTCTTCGTCAAACTGATTACTAAGCAACTTGTGAACAGATTCAATCAGTCATAAGTGGCATAGTATCTTATGCAGAAAAGGTTAGATAATTTTAGCAAATCAAATCAACCCACTAAACTCACTGCAATTACTGATGTCATAATCCCAATCAAATTTTCTTAATCTCAGGATTCAATGAGCATGAGAAAAACATAACTAGTCTTGGATGTGAACACAATCATAAGGACAGACCACAAATATAATGCTTGAAAAAGTGGCCTTTATCAAGCTGACAGAGGCTTGGTTATGACTTCTGTATCTTAAAGATATGTAAATCAGAAAACATTGAGATTTATTCAAAGCAGATTTTTCCTTAATAAGAAGCTAACTGGTGAACGAGGCTGGGCAGAAAGGGAAGGGGCAGTTTGTTTTGTGTGACTATTGGAGCCTCAGACATCTGTGTACATATTCTCCCTCATTTGCAGCTGAGTATTTCAGCCTTTCTGCTTTTCTTTGTTCCTTTGTTAAAAAAGTGTTGAGCTTCCAAATACATTATTTAAGATTAGTATGAAAATTTAATCTGAAGGAGGTTCTGGTTTTGGTATCCTAGAGTTTGCTATTACTTGGAAGATTTTTGTACAGTTGTCATCTCCTCACTTCCCCTCTTCCCCATTTTTATTGTTATTTTTTTCTCACTCATCATTTTCCATCAGCTGCAGTTATTGTTGGTAGACTTCTGTGACAAAAGAGACTCTTCAGGAAAGAGTTCTGAAAACAGTCAGAATAATTTTACAGTAAGAAAATCTCGGGGGGATTCCCTGTTTGTCTGTTCCTATTCACACACAAACAGAACAGTAGAAATCATTGAGAATTTGTCTATTCCTATAGAGTAGATCTCCCTTTGAAGGTCTGGCAATGTGTACATTCATCTTATCCGTATCTCTAAAATATGCAGTGAGTGTCAGTACCAGAAGCTAACATTTTTTTTGGAGCCAGCTAAATATATTTTGCTGGTAGAAACTGCCTTATTCTGGTAGTCAAGCAGAATAATTAGCTACTTAGTACTGTGCTAATCTGATTTTATACTGCATATAATTGAGTTCTTATGACTCCAAAATTTTAATTGCATGGAAACTCTGTAAGACGTCATAACTCTCCTTTGAACTTACAACATGCTGGCCATTCAAGAACCCATATGTTTTACATGTAATAACAGTAAATATTCACAGGATTAGCATATTTGGAGAAGTATATTTTCCCAGAAGTAGAGATTTTGAAGTCCTCAACTTACAACATGAGATAGGTTGTCTTTCACCTCTGGATTGCTTTGTCTTAATCAATGGACACAATGAAAATAAACATCAGACTATAATTATCTTTATGAGGAATTTCACCATTTTAGAAAGGAGGGATGTAAGTCTTCTGTCATCTGCCTGACCCACCATTTCCTGAAAGAGAGCTCAGCTTTTAAAAATTCTTCTCTGGTTGCTGTTTCTTGCAAATCAACAATGACTCTGGTTCTGCAGTGTTTGGCTTTTACCAATGTAAATCTGGAGCATCTTCATTAATGTTAGCAAAAAATTCATGTCCTGGAACCTAAAGGGAGGTTTTATGTCTTACTACACAATCATAAAAAGTAGTTTTGTAACTACAGTCCAGCCCATTGAATCATATAAAGACTAGTGATAAAATTAAAGCAGAGTATTACAGAATAAGCTGACAAGAATGATTCTGAGACTTTTAGTGGGTGCATTACTAATTTCTGATCAGCTAGCAAAGTGCCTCACCCAGGTATACCTAAGCAAGTCACTTTCATTTAATTTGCCTTCTGAAGGACATGACAGCATCTGTACATTTTGAGATGTAATTGCTGTTATCCTTCAGTTTTTTTGAAAAAAAACACAATCATCCTCCTGAATTACTGACTCTCCATGACAATTTTTTGAGGTTGCATTTTTTAAACTAATATCTTTCAGACAGATCCTGAATAATGTAAGAGGATAAAGCCCACGTGAAAAAAGTCGAGAATTCAGAAATGAAATTTTAGCTGTCAAACTTTAACTTAGTTGTTCTTTATTCCCTTAATATTCTTCAAAAAAATCTATTTCACTCTAGTTCATAAGGAACATTACCCTAGAGGGTATAATACCTCTGACTTATGTTTTAGGTTGATTTTTAAGTTGGAGCATTGAACATTAAAGAAAAATCCACATTCTAAGCAGCTATTATGAGGAACTGCTGCCAAACATGTGCTCCCTCCTGGTTTTTTTTCTTTCTTTTCTTTCAATTGCCTGTGTGAAAGAAAAGAATTTCTGATCCAATCCTCAAGATGGATGTACAAGGGTAAAGCAGCCTTTCTCTGCAGGATTTAGAATGGAAAGATGAATTTCATGGAGGAGGTCTTACCACTGCTCTGATTTAGAAAAGTACCCAAACTACCATATACAAAGTACAACAGCAGTTCCTCTGGAAATACTTTTGAGTGTCTCATGTTTGCATATAAAAGTGTCTCAGAATTCCTGGTAATATGACACAGCATGCTTCAAGTTTTAGTTACTTCTAGGGAAGCTTCAGAAGTATTAAAGTTGCCGCAGAAATGCTGCAGAGATGGTTAGAAGGGCAAAGTAATGATCCTACACACAATCGTTAAGGCGTGGGCTGAAGTAGTGTTCTGAATTCTGGCTTCTCTTCTGATTGCCAGTACACAGCATATTTGTATCTGTGAACAAACTTTGGGATTTCGTGGCTATTTAAATGGTGAGATTAGAGAGGAAAGACCATTAAAACTACTTATGCCATAATTTATTTGCAAGTTTTTAATGCTAAGCCAGAACTAACACCTAATGACTTCTAATTCCTTCACTACCATTCTGAAAGTGTCCCAGTCATGCAACTGGCTTGGCAGCACAGGCTGAACTCAGCCCAGAGGAAATGCCAAACCTCGCACACTGGTGTATGTCATTAAGTGTAATCTCAAATCCTAAAATGTTCAAGGGATAGTGTTCGAACTAAAAACGCCTCAAAGTACTTGATTCCCTTCTTTCACTTCTGTTGAGTCTGCCACATCCAGACTGACCTCAGACGGGTAGTTGTGAGCATAAGGATGCTAAAGAGAGAGATATGCCAAGGTATCTATGTAGAAGTGTTGTCATTGGCATCTACCAGGAAAAGTTTTACTTACTTTTATTGTACTTCTGAAAATTAGAGGTGAGACAGGGAAGCTAACAGTTGAAAACACCTGTAGATCACAGATGAGACTGGAAATACATTCATCTGAGATTGACATTGGGACCAAAGGCTGTATAAGAGTTAAGACCTCAGATCTAGTGTTAGTACAACCCTCTCGAGGTGTCTTGGCTGAGATAATCCCACTTCTTCCCTACTACAACTCTAATTTATACGTGCATTTGCTTTGTTTGTAGGACCTAATGACTTTTGAAACACAATATTTTGCAGGCCAGGCAGTTTTAGCAAAATGTGGGGTATACAGTTAATGTGCATACATTACAAATGTACCAAGACAATAAAATGTAACAGAAGCTGCCTGAAAATATCCGTGTCTGTATGTCAATAATCTGCATACAAAAAAGCCCCAAAGCACTCACTAATGTGATAGATTGGGCATTAAGTGATGCATACGTAGTCCTTAAGACAGTACAGAGAAGAAGCTTTAGAAACATTATGCTTTACCCTAAAAAGTTCAGCAAGCAAGGACACATCTATTGAAGACTTTTAAGTCTATCATCTAAATAATTTTTAAAAATCAGATTTGATGCAATTTAGTTGAAGCTCAGATTAATGCAGGTTAAACTGGCCACCTGCAAGAAAAGCATTTTGTAAACCAAATCCCTTATCTGGCTAAAAAAGCATTGTTTAATTATTAAGCTAATAGAGCTTTTTTCTGCAGGAAATGCATCCAAATCCATCAGTGTGGATAAAACATTTTAAGTGATGTCTAAAAGTTTAGCGACTTAAGTTGAGAGAGACTTTTCTGGTTTCTAAGCGCAGTTTCACTGCCTAGTGAATGAGACTCCACTCACTTCACAGACTACCCTGGTGTTCAGTATCACACTGCTTATGGGTACAGTCGAAGCTGTTCTTGCACAATGTGAATGTAGTGCAACACATGTAGTGCAAGAACACCCAGCTCTAAGAACACAGGACCACTGGAACAGAGCTCTCCTGTTTCTGCCCAGGACTTCTAGGATGGGCAGAGCTGAGCATCAGCATGGATGCAGTACCTGTTGGTCCATTAAAAATAACCGTATCATTGGAGTGAATGACTATTAATGGCATTAACTGGCATCTTTAGCTTTGGAATCTATACTAAGAACCTTAGCAGAAATATTTGACTATTAGCATGATAAAAATTAGGACCGTGATTTCAACAGGAAAGGTAACATATTTGTTCTTGCACATGCCTATCAGCAGAAGCTGACAGTCAGGATCCTCTCCTAATGAACAACTAATATTGTTACCCTCTTATGCTATCATAAAGGGTGACTGCTGGACAAATGCCATTTGTGAATGTCACATGATGAATCTGTGGAAAAAAATTAGAGAGTTTTCTATGGGTTTTACAATATGGACTTTAAAAGCAGAAGACATTTACTCTTCAGGAAGCAGCATCCTAGAACCATCTTTAGGTATGCTTTTCTGCTTTATCAGACTTTTGAGCTGTTCTTAGCTGAATGCCCATAAGGATTGAGTAATAGAAGGTGGAATTTCTCAGCCTGTGTGGTCAGAAGGCATAACCTTCTTTTGGTTTCCCCTTGCAGTAAGAGATAATGCAGATGCTGTTTTTAGACCTTTAGGAATTTGTATGTAGTGTCCTACCTGCAGTGGATTTGGAGAAGTAAGAGGAGATGGAAGGCCATGCCCTGGTGACTGGCTGGGTTTCTGAGGGGAGGTGGAGGACTGTGAGGCTGGAGGTGGTTGGCTTTGACTCTGGGACTGTGTTTGGCTTTGCTGTGGTGGTGCTGATGGCTGTGGCTGTGATTGCTGGGTGTGCTGGGTTGGCTGCGGAGTCTGTGCCTGCTGAGCTTGCTGCTGCTGCTGGCTTTGCTGCTGCTGCTGTTGATGCTGGAGCTGCTGAAGATGCTGAAGCTGTTGAAGCTGGGAATTCAGGGATGAGGTAGCTGTGAATTGAAGAGAGGGAAGGAAGTTACACAAGTTTCAGTAATACCTACTGTGTTGAAGGTATTCTGGATCAAATTCTGGTTCTGTTACTTTGAGAGGCACACTGCTTACTGAGGACAGCTGGTCCTAGACTTCAGGATGTGGGAGGAAATTGTTCCCATCAATAACAGCCTGTGGTTCTGCCTGTATGATTCTGTGGTAAAGACCTAGACTTCCCTGGGGGCAACGAAAGCAAACCTTTCAAAGGGCTAGAGGTCTGCCCACAGGGTGGGGCTCAGAGAAGACCAGGATTCTTTTCTCAGACAAGCTTACCAGTGAAGCTGATAGGAATACTATCTGCCTAGAGAAGAGAGGAACAGATTGTCACTGTACTTGTAAGTATAGCAAGAACTCATAACATGAACCAGGGCTTTTATTTAAAGGAGAAGAAAGCCATAGTCATAAAGTAAAGGATACTCTCAAAAAAAACTTTGTCAGGTCATTATGCAGTAGGTATCAGGAAATAAAACATTCAGGTGTGAAATTTCTTGTGCAATGCCTAGGGAGCAAAAAATACCTAATAAAATGTGTGTGTCTCTGCAATAAGGACTGCTCCTTATAATTCACATCTAAAAGCTATAAATTCCTTCTTGTAACTTGCACTGCTCATTTACTCCTGATAGTTAAGGACTGTTGTGTGTTGCTAGCACATGCTTCAAATCTGATGTTTGGGAGTGCATGGCTTACATCAACCTGCTAGCACAGAGGAGCAAACTTTATTTCCCAGAGACACTTTCAAACTGACTAGGACATTTATTAAATTCAGGAAGACAGGAAGTGTGTCATAGGGATGTCACTAAGGAAGAGCAGCTTTAAGCAACAGCAAGAACATCACAGAAGACTGCTGTTTTCTGGGATTATGTCCAGAATAAGTCACCTATGTCTCCAGCCACACCCATGTTAATCAACATTTTAAGGGTTGAATTATTTAGCTATAAGATCCCAAGAGAAATAGCTTGCAAGGTCATTACGATTTTATTTCACTCTTTATACTGCTTTGCCAGCACCATCCTGTATTCTAATTTCTATCCACAGAAGCAAAAGTAAACTGGGAATGAATTAAATTTGTTATTTTTTAAATGGCACTCAGATTTCATGGCCAGAAACTCTGTTGACCAAGTTATTTGTGGACTGGCATATAAAGCCAAGTCATTTCCACTTTCTTTTCATGCTGACATCCCTGTTTCAGCTTTCTAGATGTCTATACCCTGAGGCTGAACCTGACGTCTTGGTACAACTTATGAAATCAATGACCCATAAACTGGAATAAGAAAAAAGAAAAGAAAATGGAGAAAGATGAGGCAGAAAGGATAAGCCAGAAAAGGCTGTAAGAAGGAAAAGTATAAGACTTGATAGGAAGAGCTGTCGGCTCTCCATTCCCATGCTCATAGCTGCTCTAAATTTTCTTTCAACAGATGCAGAAATCAAACTAGAAATATACTTTAACTAGAATTATGGACATGTGTATGTGACATCAACAAGGAATCCTAATAATACAATGGAGGACTGATAACACAAATATATTTCTATCAAGAAAGTTACTCATAGAAGTTTAGTGTTTCAACACAAAGCAGGGCGACCATCAGATTAAAAACATTCGTGGTATCTCATGCAAAAGAAATCACCTTGGAGAAGTAAGGGGACACTCCCATATATTTCCCAATGCAAACTTGTACCTAAATGGCCCAACGTGAACAGGGTAGTGAGTGGAAATAGGTATATTTCCACGGCACACAAGAACCAAGAAAGTGTGTATACAAGAAGGCAATTGCATAGATGAATTAATGATTCATTGCATGAATCATCACAGATGGCAAGGAAAACCATTCACCAATTCTATCTGTAGGCATGTACATAGAGGCAGAAAGACCCTTACCAATCCCATGAGGAAAAACGAAATCTAGACCAGCTCTTGCTATTGTGCAGGCCATTTCTTCCCCTGTGATAGCTTAGCAGACTGGATGAATCACTGATAACCAGAACCAAGACTTCAAACTGACCCTTACTGCATCCACACACCCCAATATAAAAATGAATTAAATGGCATCCCACAGAATCATAACTTCTAAACCACATGGCTTATGGAGAGGAAGGAGGGACCATTTTATGTTGTATGTGCACAATTGGGCAGGGGGAGGCAAAACCTTCTTGTCTGGGACTAGAAAACTTTACTTTCAGTACTGCTTAATACTTGAATATTGGTGAATGCAGGAAGATCGATATCTATACCATTCACTTTTGTACTGGAAATGAAAACATTCTTGCTGGGGTAGAAGATATTCCCTGAAGGATAATCTGATTAATGGAGAATAGTTACTTCATGGAAAAGATTCCAAGTTTATTGCCAGCAGCTGCACAAAATTATTCAAATAACTTATGTTTTCATGTAATTCCTTGAAAAAACCCCTCTGAAGCCCATCATCATGCTGAGCTATAAATTCATTGAAGTGGCTTAGGTATGACTGGCTAACAGGCTGATGCTAAACAAACATAAAGAATTGGAAGAAGGACTGTTAGATCAGAAAAGGTGTTCTGAAAGCCACACAGTAGGTGTACCGTGAAGGTGGATTTAGGGCTCTGGATCATGCCTGCAGTCTGGTGTTCATGCTGCCAGATTGCACTGCCTCTCACAATGTCTGTACTATCCACAGCAGGGGTTGTGCATGTTGTTTGCAATCAAATCCAATCCAACTCCCAGAGCTTGCTTGCATAGCTCATCCATTATAAATTGTATACCTGTCTAGCATTTGTCACTTTCTGCAGAGCTTGGAGCCTGATGGAATTTCAGGTGGTACAACAGTGCCATGTCTGCATGTATAAAAGATAACATGCACTGCCTACCTCACAGGAATCTTTTTATGACTCACTGGCTAACAGCTGGGTAAAACTTTGACATATTTTAGTGAAAAGTGCTACTTTCACAATTGCATTCAAGAATTAAAAAGGTTTGCAAAGAATTGCAGAAAGTTCTTTCTATGGTTAAAAAGATCAACATGAAGTACATCACTTTAAAACAGTGACAGAAATAAAAATGTATGCAAGCTATGAAAAACTGTGAGGAAAATCCACAAAAGCTGCATGACATTTCAACTCTCCCTAAAAATATACATGTTGAATATATACCAGGTATCCAAGAAGGCCGTAAATATTGCTAATATCTATGAAGAAACAATGGCATGAGGGGTTTTAAAACCTGAAGTTCAACAAACTTCTTGCTTGCTGTGATGTTGTGGCAGACTTTCCATGAGACTACCCCGTGGTTTATGATCCTACTTTAAGCAGATTATACTTATAGTATCAAAGCATTTACATTAGAATAAGAGGCATGGAGTTAAGTGGTGCAAATCAATGGTCAAGAGGCAGTGAAAGCAAGATTTCTGATCTCCTAGGTCATCTACTGCAATACTTATCACAGATCTCAGGCTACTTTGTGGATTAGAGAAAAATACGACCTAAAGTACATACCCCTCCTTGACTTTCTTTGGGGGATACCTTAGGCATGGTGTTGCCATGCATTCACAATATTCACACAAAATGTGTCATTTCATATTCTATTCCTCTGCAGATTACCTGCACAGGAAACTGAAATGAAATGAAAATGTCCTTCTGCCAAATAGAGTGTTACAATGGGAAAAATTCACCTCTGAGGCAACCATGCTGAAAGAAGCGGTCTGATCCATAACAGGGGGATGACTGAAGCTTTGTCGTAGTGGGCAAACTGAAGAGGCTGCCTTCATTTCCCAAGCCTGATTAAAAGAAGATAGTAGCAATTGTCTGCTGCCTCTGGCTAACATATTGTGACATAAATATCCTTGGGAATATCCTTGGTTATACATTAAGTTAAAACATGCATTTTAATCAAGTTTAATAATGATTCTCCAAAAAGCAAGAAACATAATTGTGGTCACAAATGTTTATATAATGGAAACAATTTAAAATTAGGACCAATTTTTCACCTTTCCTTCACAATATAAGCTCAGATTCTTAAGACCTCTACAGTGCTTGGCAGAAGATCAAATTAATATTCAGGGATTCAAATTGTATCTAGAATCTGCTCTTGTGGATAAGCTTCACATAATGTCTGATTTCTTTTATTAATGCTTTGTGCATGTTTGTTTCTGTGTAAAGAGGACGGAGGGGTAGGAGGAATAAACAATTTTAGCTTACAAACAACTGTGCCACGCTAGCTTCTCTCCTTCTATTTACGTAATTGCATAGTTGTTCGTCAGTGCTTTGAATACAATGTAAAATGGACTAAAAAGAAGAAAATCATACATTAAACCTTTTTGTATTTGACTGAGCACAGAACTTTACTCCTGCCATTTCAAGGGATTAATGCCTTTTTCCACTTTCCCAGTAATGGAGAATGGATTTGCATTTCCTTAAACTGAAAAGTGTAACTAACTTAAGCATCCGGGCTTGTGTTTGAACTGACATGGCTCGCTTTTTTTCCCCACCCTGTTGCTTCTCTTCTAATGAGGTTAATGCCTTTCTTTTCTTTGAAACAGATTTCTGAAGATTGAATACAAATACTGAACAATCCAATACAAGCCTGTGTTTACATTCTCCCTCTCCCACGTAATGGAGGTAGGTTGGCCAAACGTCCAAGTTTTTCCATATGCTCAGTTTTTCTTTTTGAGAGTTAAAATGTGAGTTATTTCAAATATGTGAGCATCCTCTTTGTGAACAAAAAAAAATCCTGAAGGTTGGACTTGAGGCTGAAGAGATTAATAATGCAATACACAGCATATTATTTCTAAGTCATTGGTTCAAATTCAGCCTAGGTCAATATAAGAAACAGAAGTCATAATTTAATGGAGCTTTTGCATGTTTTCTACCATACAGAAGATGTATTAAATGTATAGAAGTCGTATACACACACACAGATATCCACAGAGGGCCTGCCTGCATTGGAAGAAGTTTGCCACACGGACAAGGTAAAAAATTGATGGTCCCACAACATCTAATGAGGATAATCAAAAAGACTATGGTCTTGAATGGCATCAATTGACATCTTTATTTGCACTTTCACCAGAGAGGCTAAGAAGGGAAAGAGTACACGAATCAAGACATCTCCTTGTTCCTAAAGGTGATCCCTCAAGGTCACAGCTGCAAAACAGAGATGGGGTTATGGGGAGAAACTGGCATTTCCAGTAGTCCTCTCCACCAATTCTGCAGATAAACAGAGGACTTCACTTTCTAGTGTTGTCATACCCAGCATCGTTCATGAGCACTAAATTCGCTTTAAAGAATGTAGGCAATAAAAAGGAAATATTAAGGAAAAAACCATCATAATTTATATGGTGCCTGTGGTGTCTCTACATTTTGATGAATACTGGAGCTTCCCTGAAAAATGATCCATTCACTGCATTAAATAAATCTGGTTATTTTTTTCCTTACCAAACTTTAAAATGTACAGTAATCCACTTAAATCTTAAGAGAAAAAAAAAAAGAAAGTAGAAGAAGTTCTAAGGTAGAGACCTTGACTACGTATATTTGGAATAATTCCCATTTTAAGATAATCTAGGGCCTATTTTCCTCTAGTTTATGACAACACTCTGCCAGTAAAGTTCCCTGAATGCATTGTAAAAATTGCATTAACCTATTTAAAATGCCCAAAGGCAAGAGCAAGCTCAAGAAATTAGATTTTAATAAGCCATTTGCTTTCTCAGTTCAAATGGGACCTTAGGTCTCATATTGTACAAATAGTTGAAACATTAACTGGAGTTGGGGTATCCTTAAGACACAGGGGATCAATCAGGATAACTCCTCTTGGGATTTTCATTCAAAGACAGGCAATTAAGCATAGTAAGATAACACTGTAAGTGTTTGAATGCCGAAGTCTGTGTCTTAAACAAGTAATCTAGGAAAGGTAAATTCCTAAGTTTTACCAGCCAATTTTTTTTTTTTTTGTGAAAACATGACTCACAGAGAGGGGGTAGGATCTTACGATTAAGTCCTTCTGCCAGATAAAAGCATTTTTCTAATTACAGAGTGCAGAACCAGTCCCAGATTGTCTAAGAACAGAATAGAAGATCAATTTGAGTGGCATGGTATTCCTACAGAGTGGATTTCCAGACCATATTGAGCCTATAACAATGTTCCTGTGGACCAGAATTTAACGAGATCCTGTGGACCTCCTAATTCATGGGAAAAATTCTTCAGGACTCCTTAGCAGGAAACTAATTGACTGTGAAAAGATTATCATTTAAAGGCCAACAGAACCGATTGTAAGATTTCACAACTGAAGGGATATGACAGGGAATGGATGAATGACACAAAGAAAATAACTTTGAAACAACAGTCTACTGACTCAGAGAACAATGGCCATGATTTATAAAGGACATAAGACAAAATCTGGGCATTTTCTGCACATACAACCTTTAGTGAGTGGAACTGCAGCTTATTTTTGCACTCCTTTACAATTTCAGATGGTCTAACATTGATGGGAACTATAATTTCAGTGGCATTTATGCAGACTAAGTGTTTGATGTACTCAAAGTAGCAATACTTGTAGAAAAAGCAGTGCAAAAACATACAGCCCCAGAAGCCTTGGAAGAGGTTGAGCAGAATGTTGTCCTACAGTTCAAAGGGTCACAGGTCCCCAGTCCACCATTTCTCTTGACTATGTGCCTGTTTGAGGCTTTGGGGCAAAATCTTGTCAAGAGGAGCCTGTTGAACTACTTGGTGGCTTCAGAGTGATTTTGCATTCTTTCAGATAGTAGATCTGCAGCTGCATCTTATATAATTGTTTATAGTAAATGGCTCTTTGGACAAAGAAATATTTATCTAGTTGTAGCTTCAGCGACGGTTCTTTGAAGATCGGGAATTACAAGAAGTCTCTTCAAAGAGTCTTTGAAGTGAGTGATGCTTCCTTAACTAAAAGTGGAACTACTGTAAGTGAAATGTACTGGGTATTTTGTACATGTGTGTGTTTGCGTGGGGTTTTTTTTTAATAATGCAATCAAATGATGCAGATCAAAATGTTTGTGGTTTAAAAGGTTGGTCTGTATGCTGAGTTTGTGAAAGTGTCCTGGGAATGGCATGGAATAATGTCACATTCTCCCAGCATCAACCTGGCGAAGCAATACGGGCTACAGTGTCCAACAGCTGACTTGGTATGAGTGTTTGCTTTCATGTCTCAGATGCTCAGTGTAACCATATTTCTACCAATTTTCACTTCCAGTCTTTCCTGAAAGAAAAAGACTTGAAACTCTGATTTATATTAAGAACTCTAAGAGTCAAGCACTTGTAAATTCTGCTCTTTGTGTATGAATTCCAGCCAAAGAAGTTAGCTGAACAGCACTGAGAAGAGGCCATAGGATGACTCAGAAAACAGTAACATATACACTATAAAGAGAAAGGGAAAAAAAACCAGTGCAGCCCACTTCTTCTCTTTACAATCAATAAAACTACAACAGCAAGTACAAGAACCAGGTGCAAAAATGGCAGTTCTACCATGCTGCACACAAATTCTCTGCTGGAGCAGTGACTTGAGCTTCAACCCTGTTAACAGGCCCTGTTTTTCTCAATATAGCCTTGAACTTCTGCTTTTACCAAGACATGAAAATTTAAAAATAGCACTAACAGAGTAAAAAAGGTGGGAGAGAACACAAAGCAAAACAAAACACATGGCTGCAATGCTCCCAGTCCCTGTGTAGGGACTGAATGAAACTCTTCACCAGCTGGGACACAAACGCAGTATCATGTTGAATGTGGTATTCTTCACCAGGCACAGAAGAATAAAAATGGACTAAAAAGCTTTGTCTGAGTCACAAGGGTCACTGCTTTAATAGGTGTGGTCCAGAACAATCTGAAGCACAGGTGGGTGAAGAGGTGCTGTGCTAGGTGCTGTAACATCACAATGTGAGAGAAGCTATAGGTGCTCTTTCTTTAGATGAGGGATCAGTGCTTTTCTAGACTATGCAACTACCTCCACTCTGGAAATTATAGAAGAGCTAGGAGGTGAACTTTAATTTGGTAATCTGTCATACTACAAGCTGTTCCTGAATGTATGTACCACCAGCAAGGTACCTCCTGTTTGCCTGTTATTCCCTCACAGTAGCTCTATTTTGCTGTCCTTAAGAATCTCCCACAATTTTTATTATAAGCCAGGCATAATCAAGAACACTGCATTTAGTTATATGCATTTCAAAACATACCATAGTATCTGTGGCTGTACAGATATCTTTTTGCAATATTTAAGCTGACTACCATTAAAGCTGACTGTCAGTTTGAGACAATCTGCCTATATTCCTTTTTCTAGTTCATTTTACTTGCAGAGAGATTCAAAACAAAGTTAAACAACAGGGAAGTAATGGTTCTAGACTGTGCAGTTGGTATTTGGCACAGATGGACCGACTGCTTAGTTTTAGTTTTCAGTAAAATGAGAGTGGCTGAATATGAAATTTCTTTCCTGTCTCTGGTTCACCAGCCAAACATCTTGCTTCTTCAGATGCTACTCCTAGTTTGGCTGTGTTTGGCATCTATCACCCTTGTGCAGGAACAGTGAATTAACTGCTCTTTGGGTGCTTATGTGCTCCCATATACCTAATTTCCTGCTTACAGATGAACTAAGCAACCCGTTTTTTCACATACTGCTAATGTTCAATTGCTCATCAGTAAAGAATTTAGGTGGGAGACTTAGGGAGATTTTATAGTCAATTCTCATTCACAGGCTGTGAAGTCAGTAACACTTCTGTTAGGATGAGCCCCATGCACAGCTGAAGAGAAGGTCTGGGGAGACCAGAAAAGCAGCTGCATTGCGCTGCCCAGTCAATCCACTGTACACTTCATGGCTTCCAAAAACCCACAGAAAACCCCATGCTGTTTGATAATTCATACATTTTTGTACACTGAAAAGTAGCAGTTAATAGCAATCCTTTAAACCAACTCCATCTAGATCTTTGGTTCTTAAGTTGCTTCTTCAAGGTTAATTATTTTTAATTTGAAAGGAACACGCAGACACTAATAAAAGAACTTTCAGTTAAATATTCATTTACATGGAGCCAGAGTCCCCAGTTATAGAAGGAGAACAAAATCCAAAGGATGCAAAGGAAGAATTTTCAGTTGGCAAAAAATATACTCAAAAATGATTCACTATTTATGTACACATGTATTCAGTCTGAATGGAATATTGGCACCCTTTTGATGGAGTAACTAACTAATACCTTATTACCCAAACCAATGAAAATACTTCTTTTTCCAGAACAGCTAATGGAAGAAAAGCTGAATTTGGTTGCTACTCTGTGATTCTCTGAAAAAACTAAGACAAAGCTAGTCTTTGCCTTCCTTAAGGAAACAATGCCTTAATTTTAATATTCAGGATAATGAGATATTTTAAATAAGAGTTTGTGTCTTGTCAGCTGTGTTAGCCATACCAAATCTCAATGACACTTCAAAATATTACCAATGCATTAAAGCATTACATACTAAATATACCTGCTATTAAGGGCATCCTTTTAAGGATTATAGAAGAATCCTCCAGAATTTGCTCTAAAAAATATAGAAAATTCATAAGAGAATGTATCCTAACAGGCATATTTTACTCATCCTATAAAAACATACTGGGAGTGATATATCTGGGTTGTGTGAAATTTCCAAACAACAACTACAATTTTCTTTTAAAATTTTATTCTGTTTCACTTTTTCATAAAATAATGCAAAAGATGCCTTAAACTGTAGAGAATTAAGAAAATTTTGAAGACAATGAAAATACTGGTCATAATGTGAAATTGATTGCTAATGTATAGCCATAGATAATGATGTTTGAGGGTGGAGGGCAAGATGAGAGAATTTGCTCTTCACCAATTCCCTTGTTTTTGAACTCAGTGAATTTCTCATCCTTTTGCAAAAGCCCACTGACTAGTGTAGGTAGTTACTACACCATTACTAGGCAAACATCACTACTATATTTACTGCACTAATTCCAATCACAATTAAATGGAGATGATCTTGCTCCAAAAAAGTGTATTTTAACAAAAAGCCTGGACCATTCAACAGTACAAAACAAAGAAATGCATGTCAATGCCCATAATTTTTGCTTAAATTAACTTCTAATTTAAGAAGTTAGTGGAAAAAGTACTGAATATGTGGGATGAACTTTCTGTCATGGCAATCCTGAGAACAAAAGTTGGCACAGTTATTGTACACAGAAATCTGAAACCACTACTTTAGATTTGTTTTTCCAAGTTTTAACTAAGTAGACACAAACACTGTTCTTTTCATTTTCGGTGCCAGGGATTTTGTCTTTACTCTGTTGATTTTAATAGCTCGCTCAGAAGCTTGGAAATGAATATTTTTTCCATCATCAATTTAAAACTTTACTGTTTGCCAGCTGTGAAAGTTTTTTCTACTGTGTGTTTTCAGTGAAGCCAAAATTAATATGGGTCCCTTTGTTTTTCCATCCAAGTGCCAGGGAGCATGTGGCAAACAATTTTTTCATATCCGTCCTTGAGGCAGAGCCAGGTCCAGCACCACATGACCAGAGCACTACTCCTTTTCTCCCCTGTCTCCCACAGTCTTCAAAAATATGGCCAGTTTTGGACTCATGTTTGCCTAAAGTCTGTCTGGAAAGACCAGCTCTACAGAGGTCCTCCAGCCTTCTATAGGCTATGGCAACTCCTATGGCCATCATTTCCAGTGGTTCAGCCACTGTTTTTCTCATGCAGAATCTTCTCCTTGTGCACATATGGCCCCAACATCTTCTCTTGTCTACCAGCTGTAGACTTGTTTACTTCTTTATAGCTTATGGAATTTTGATGGCACTCCAGCAATCCTCATCTTTGAACAGGGAACTGAAGCAAATGCAAATCTGGCTATAGATTATTGTCAGAAAATAATATTATACATGTAATTGTGAAAAAAAGCTGTGCAAAAGTCGTGTAAATCCCTGCCTTTATTTTTTCAGGAATGTATAGGGATGGTTTTTTGCCAATGGCTACCCAATCATTACAGCTTTTGAGAATTTTAGCAGGAAATAGCTAAATAGATAAGACCCTTGAGTGAAGGCTAATGTTTTGTAAGCAATCATCCAGTGCAAAAGATTTCATTAAGAGGTTTGCAGAATACACTGGTGACTGTTTTATGTATTTGGATTATGGATCACACAGATTTTCAACTCATAAAGAAGTTAATGCCAGGAAAGCATCTCATGTTTTAAAGTTTTACATTGAAAAATTAAGAGTGGAAGCCAAGAACATAAGACATCTAATATTTGTGAATCACCAGTGGTCCACAGACCTGTGCAGACAAAACCAGAAGCAATTCCTTTTTTTTTTTTTTTTAAATGCAGCAGTACTCTTAAATAGAATAATTTTAGTGCCTCTTAATCATCTCCCCCAGTGAAATGACATCTGACTTAATGTAAAATTGCTTCAGCTAGGAACTTTGCTGGTTTAACTGATGTCACAAATATTTTCAGACTTGATCACAATATATCTTCAAAATAGATAAGCTTTAGATGTCTGCAGGATTCTGTCACTTTTTTTCAGCTGTAACTGGGAGTGGCCTTTTTGTTGTGTGTGTCTTTCAGACCTGTATCTCACTTGACTGAGAGGACTCAGGGTTCCCTCTGTCAGTATCCCTGAGAAGACCACAGGGAAAATGTGTGAGGCACCACCTGCATCTTGTGCCAGCATGGGTATGAACACAAGAGCACATGCCACAGAACAGCTCTCTCCTGCTGAAATACAGAAGAGTGCCATTGGCTTATGTACTGATCTGCAACTTTAATTTTCCCACAGAACACTTCAATCGGAAACCACTTTCATAATTTTTAAACACTGCCAAATGTTTGATTCCAAGCTAAGTGATCAAACCTTTGGGTAGGAAAATAAAATAAATAACAATCATACCATCAAACAAAAAAAGCAGTTATAAATAATTAAATATGCTACACTGACACATACTATTCCCATCTGGATGCTATGCTTCCACAATATAAAGCACAGGTTTCCTAATTAGGAAAAAAAATTAAAAACATCCTGTATGACAGAACAAGTCAGATCAGAAACAGAGACTTAAGACTGACTGTCTTATACATGCAAATCAGCACCTGGGAATCCACTTCCTATTTCTGAACCTACCAGACCTTGCACCACCTTGGGCAGAGCAGTTAATCTCACTGCCTCACTTGCCTGTTCTATAAAGGAAAAAGAGGGATAATAAACTTCACTTCCCTCACCACAGGAATCTAAATAAATGACGTATGGCAATGTGTGCTAAATCTTCAAAAAGATGGGGCTCAAAGATACACAAAATTTTATTTCCCCATGGAAAAAATTGTTCAGAGCTACCACCTACATGGTGTTAGTGAGAGACAGATGATTTAAAAGCACCCATTGTTTGTTCTTACTTTTTGATAATGTCTGAGTAATGCTTTTATTCCCAGCAGCTCATAGAACTTCCTGAAATCTACAACAAGTAGGATGTCTTTTAAGATGAACTCTCATCTTAGGCATATTTTAGGCACTTATCACACTGGATTGAAAGGATATCCCAGAATGAACACCAGATTTTCTGGAAGATTAATACTTAGATTTCACTGCACACCTCTGTGAGCACCTCTATAATCAGAGACACATCAATTGAACTAGCTAAACTAAACTAGCTAATGATAATGACAAAAAAACCCAAAACAAAACAAAGAAAATGTCATCTACAAGGCATCAAAGATAACAAAGTGCAGGAAGGTAGGCTTGAGAAACAGGAGGATGACAAAAGAAAATAAAGAAAGGAAAACAAATTCAAGGGCAATAACTATAGGACCCCAGTGGGCTTGTTATATGAATAGTCTGCAGGCAACCACATCCTGCTGTTGTGTTGCTTCATAAATTGTATCATCTTGTTAAGAAGCTGAAGACTACTGACATCACTTCCTTTGCTAATAAGGCTGTGCTGCTTTGTGCCTACACTTTTATGATACTTATGAAATTTGAGCCATTGTGTGAGCCTCCTTCCTTCTTACACCAATGATTACTGTCTCTCAAATTACTGAAGGACAAGTGGGAAATGGAGACTCCTCTCCCTCTTTTGTGCAACACTCCCCTCTTTCCCTCTCCCCAAACCCTTGTAACATATTTTTCAGGCTCTCAGGACCAATGATGCTAAGACTTGCTTGGTTTCTGAATACAGTACAAGTAGTCATAGTAATAAAGCAAGAAATCTGAGTAGATTTTAAAATATTCACATATAGGTATGACATTTGTACATGCCAGAAAGACCTTCATGCATTTTAAAGCCTGTGCAGGCAACATTCAGCCATTTTGTCTTAAGAGAACACATAGCAAGCATCAAAAGGCCAAAGAGAGAGCATTCACAAGTGTTTTGGAAATACTCTTCAAACACAAAGACTACATAGGCTGTGTACGCATAAGGTCTCCTTATTGGAGCTCAAAATAGAAGAGAATCACTATTAGCACTTATTTTTGAAGAGCAAAATATACAAAGGCAGCTGAGACAGGGTCCAGTCCATCTGGCTACAGCCACTCATGATCATGCAAAATCCAGAGAGAGGCAGGCCTGTGACTTGTCCTGTCCATATTTTGCATCATTTTCTTGTCAGTCTAAAAAGGCCTAAGGCAAATCAGGGTAGTCCTTTTGTCTTCACACACGACAGGGCAAAAATGTGATCACACCATAAAAAAAGGGGAATGTTTGTCCATCAGCTGCCTACAGCTTTGAGTGTTCAGAAACGTAAATATGTACCAAGGATGTGCCTTTAAAATTTTACACTATGCAACTTAAAAAAATTATCAACCATTATTTTGTTCTCATCTCCACAGAAATCACTGGCACTGGAAAAAAAAAAAGAAGTACCAAAACCCAAAGCCTCATTAGATGCCTTCTTTTCCCCCAGACATCTTCTTACCCTTAAAAATCTCCAAGGGTCACCTGTTGCAGCAGGTAGATTACATTACAGATGTCCTTGCTGAGTAGTCTTACCTTTAATATTTCAAAACAAAAATGATGCAAATAAAATATACAAATCAACACAGCTGATGAGAAGAGTAAGACCAAACTCTTCTCCAGGTTTCAATGAGCAATGAGGACAGTGTCATGGAATTAGCATTTCTGAAACATTGAGGACAATGCAGCCTTTACTTACGTAGTTCTAAGAGCTCCATGTCTTTTGGATATGACTTTCTCTTTGCTAATTGTGCCACTAATGCTACTCAGCACCTGCTTTGCCACCCTTAAAATAGATAACACAGCAGATATCCACAGTCTAGATTTCCTGTCCTTTCCAATAAGGAAGGTATGCAAATCCTTAGTAGAGTACACAGCAATAAAACGTCAAACAAAACAGTCAAAATCAAATCAAAACAAAATGAAATACTATAACAAGCCCCAAAATCCTAGTTTCTTTCTGCCTTTTTCATAGTTCCTACATAAGATCAAATGTCATCATAATTGTGTTGTCACTCTTATACGTAAAAAAATATACTCAAAGCCAGCTTATATTTAACAATTTCATTATCTTCTTTTCTACAGGTCATAAGATGACATTAGGAGCCTGCAGAGTGTTCTCAGACAGACCCAATCTGTTCTACCTTGCACAGTCCGGTGACCAACTTAACTGACATTCCAGGATGGCTCTGTGGAGCATTAGGTACCACCACCAGCTGTTCCACATGTCTCTGTTCCAGGGACCCTGCACAGCACACAGAACACTTACAGGAGGAGGGGGCACAGGCTTGGACTATGTACTCAAGAAAAGGAAGGAAGGAAGGAAGGAAGGAAGGAAAAGATCCAGAGTCAAATGTGAGTGGCACAGCTGTAATTCTTCATGAAGTAGCAGGTAAGATTGATTGTCAAGGGTCAAAAGGCTAGGTCAAACTCTGCTCATCTGTCATGAATTACATGAATGTAATTTTTGTTTTCCCTGTCACCAGATAGCTTTAAAAAAAATTGCAACTCCTTCCTCATTATCTAGGACTTGGGTCCCTTCCTGCCATCCAGTATTAATGAAACTGGGCTTCAAGCCTGGCCTTCATCTTTGAGGTTCTTCTTCATGTAATTCTTCCCTTTCTTAAGTACTACAGACTAAGGACAATTTTAAAGATTGCTATCTCACACAGAGTAGTTGGAAAATTGCTGCTACATTGTTGAAAACACATGCAGTATAAATGTCTGAATAAACAAAAATGTAACGAAATCATAGTAAGTCCAAAGCCTGCGCAACGATGTAATCGAATTGTGGTTAAATCTCTGCAACTCATACGGCATCCTTGAAAAAATAACAGGATACAATATTCTGAAATCATTTATAAAACCCCCCCCACCACAGTTTTTTTGTTATAATTACTAGGTATGCACCACTGGAATAACATTAATACTGCAATTATCCATCAATTTACTGTGAATATGATTTACATGTGCCTGATTCAGGTAAGAATATAACAAATAATTCCCTTTAAAAAATTAAACATTTAAATTAATTGAGGTTAAATTACACCTATCTTGTAAAGTTTCAGCTGGCTTGAAATGGGATGCCACTCAAAGGGTGCTTCCTCAAATAAAACTATTTTGTGTCAAAGGTAAGTTTAGGTGGAGTTATCCTCTTTTGAATTTAGATAAAGACAATACTAGTGTGTTTATTCAGTGCTTGTCACAAAGGGATCTCAGGGTAAATTACACAAATAATTAAACCTTCTCTAAAGACTATCCCTATGAGAACTACCTCTGTATTTACAGGAACAGAATCAGGACCCATTTGGTGACAGAATGAGATGATTTACTAAATTAATTTTCATTAAACACATTGCTGAACAGAGTGGTTTAAGTATGTCAACTAATTGACATAACACCTCCTTTTATCTAGAAAAATTACCTTTTAAAATATTTATAATCACTCTTGGGCAAAAACATCTTGAAATTCTGTGCTAAATTGGCATAGAGTAACATTTCACACAAGTCTAATTTCCCTGCACAAGCAAATGTGGTGACTTCTGTGAAACTATCTGCATAAATGGCATCTCAGAGAAAGAATTCAAAATGTTTCAGGAAAATGATAAGTTTTAACTGTGAAGAGCAGATAAAAATAAAAGATAACTCAAAACCAAAGAAAAAGTTTCAAAATGCTTTGTGTACTCTCCATCTGCAACTTGGGAGAGCTATTTCCTGGCCTGGTTGCTGCAAGAACACAAGCTAGTGTCCGTTTGCTTCCAGCCACAGACAGAGGATAGTACCCATCTTAAGTGTACAAAATTCTGCTCGCAGAACAGTGAATCACATAATTATTTAAAATAGGCACAAAGGTTCAAAGGATTAATTAATCCAAGCCCTGAGAGCACCTGGCTCTCCTGTGATATTCAAAAGTCAATGGTGATTGGAACAGATCAATTTTAGAAAGTTCTGGTTTTTGACCTGACTGGGTTTTCAGATCATGCAAAATATGATGTACTTTCAAAATATTAGCCAGAATAACTCAGTTTTTATAAAATTAGAGGAAATTTCAACAAGATAAAAGAAGGGCAGTGAAGGGAAATAAAGAGAAAAAACCATTCATCTGCAAAGCTAAATTTTACTTCAGGATGTTTTTTCACTCCAAAATTCCAGTAGCAACAAAGTTTGACTTTCGAAGTTTGAGATATAATTATTGAATGGCAATAATTAGAATTTGGAATGAAGGCTTGTCATTAAAATAATTTTGCTTAGAGCGCCATGCTTGACTGTACATTGCTTGTCTAGCCATACTGTAATGTGGACATTCATCTGCATGCATGCTGCAGTGCATCAGTTTAAAACATGGGCCACTCTACATCACTAATGCAGGAAGCAGAACTAAAGGATCAGTCCCAGTATGCAAATAAAAGATATTGTAAAACAGAGTTGGGCTGTGTCTAGGACACCCTGTGTTTATAATGTAAAATGAATGATTATATTGAACCACCTGGGTTTTGCATGGGGCCTTGTTCACTGAAATATTAATAGATGACATTTAGCTAAACAGTACAACAGAACCCTCATAGTGTGCCGAGAACTGTCATCATAAACACACCTTACTTCCTTCTATAAATACATACATACATACATACATACATACATACATACATACTAATTCATAGCAGGTGGTTACCAAACTGCCATGCTTTCACCTGAGAAGTAACAGGCTTCTCTAATACCTGCAGCTCTTAGAAATCACACAGTTTATTTTTATTTTCTTTTTGCTACGTCTAGCACAGAAACTGAGGAGGCAGTGAGTCCTTTATCTCTCAGGCAGGAGCAGACAGCATGCTTAAGTCCCTCTCTTCAATAGTCTGGAAGCAACACAGACTGTCAAGCACTATTTCCAGGTATGGTTTAACACAAAGTTTTAGCTCCATAAGTGCACTGCTCCCCTCAATGAGCCAAGGAACATTTGTTAATTGCACAGAACAAAAACAAATGCTACATGTTTTGTGAAGAAGACAAGATGCTACACGAGCCTTCACACCCGCTAAAAGTCAGTTAGTTCACCTATAGCACTTTCACTTACTTCTTTCTTAATACACTAAACTTGCCCCTTTGCTCCTTCCTTTCACAAAAAATTACATTTCTGATTTTTTTTTTTTTTTTTTTANTTATATTCTCCCTCCCCCCCCTCTGTTTCCTTTCATTCAGTGGTTCCTCAGGGATTCCTCACCTGTACAACTCTCATTTGCATGAAACTGAACCATGTAAGTGAAAAGCAGTTGAACTCGTCTCAATTTTCGCAACAGCATTTTGAAAGCTGTGCACCACGGGTTTTTTTAAAAAAAATCTGTGCTCTTTTCCATGTTATTAAATGTTTCAGTTTTACAAGGAGACAATGAGTTAAATTTTATTCTTATCTGCTTGAGGACTCTTGCATGGTTTTTGGTCTTTCAGTTGTTGTATAATTATATACTGAAGGAGAAAAGAGTAGTAAGCTGCTCTATCCTTATATAGGACATTGGGAAAACTTTCTTCTCACTGTTGTTTTCATCAGACACTAATGGATTTTTACTACAGCCTTCCTTGCCTGCCTGGTTCTTACATGTTATTTTTCATACTGATGTTCATGTAACTTAAACCCATTTCTAAGCCAACTTTTCCTCAACAAAATTTGTCCTCTCACCTCCAATTTCTTTCTTTTGCTGGTTTCTGCAGTATTATGATCATGATAATAGCTTTGTGACATATTTGCTATTGTGACATAAACAACACTTCTCTGACTGAATTAATTCTTCTGCTTAGCTGTGTGTAAATTCTGCAGTTCCCATGTAACACAAAATACCATCACATTTCCCGGTCATTAGAGTCTTATGCCAAGCCTGTTTCCTAAGTGGTTGGTTACCTTTTCCCCCATCTGCATATGCCATCTCATATCTCACACATGATGTGGATTTCTGCTTTCAGAATTTTTTGAGATTTTGAACCTTAATATATTGACTGAACTGAACTGTATTCAGCTGCCTAAAGTTAACAGTTTCTTCACAAAATTTACATTAACTGACACTCCAGCAATCTTACAGCTCTCTAGTCATTACTTCACCCTGATACTACCTGTAGGTCCCCCTCTAATCTCCTATGATAAACCCCAGGTTTATGGCAAACCAGCATGAATTGACATACATGTTCTGATCATGATGATTTATCTTTTTCAATACCTCCCTTCATTCGGTGGCTGTGCCTTAGGAGTCCTCAAGGCAATCCTAAAACTCCACACCATGAACAATGCAAATAAATCCCAAACTGGATTCTCTAAAGAATCAAGGAAACAACAAGCATGGACTTCGCAAGACAGAAGGGAAGGGCCTAGAAGGCTATAGTGAGAGCCATGAAAATAATCATGTGCGGTGAGCAACAAGCAATATAGGGTATTGTTTGTCTGGCATCAAGAGGCCAGAGTTAGGCAAACCTAACAAAATGAACCTTGATAGCAATATTGTCCCTGAAAATGAGGCGTGGAACAGATTTGTTCTAAAATTGACTTTGGAAAAAACTCTGTACATATAACCAACAACTAGTGAACTAAGAGTTCTTTCACCTGCTTCAGAGCAAAAATCAGCATATAAAAATTAAAAGATCACAAGGAATAGTCTCACTTCAATTTATTGCTGCCCCTAGGATTTTTTTCTGTCATTAAGTGACTACTACTTGTGTATGAGAGAACAAGCAGAATGTGAGGAATTGAACAGGGCAGAAGACTGTGAATATTGCTTCATTGCATTTTAACATTTTCTTTAGCAGTGAATTGAAAGGTCTCTAAATATTCAAACCTTGAGCCAGATGATGCAGTTATCACTTGAGCATAATTCCTATTCACTGAAGGAAATTTGCCTGAGTAAGGATTGTAAGAATTTATAAGCTTCCCCGTTACAAGATTATTCTTTATGCCTACATGTATCATGAGTAGCTGGGGCAGACACCTACATAAAAAAAATCATTTAAAGAAAGATCAGGGACAGATATGATTTCTTAAAATTGGGACATAGGGCTTTATAAGAACTTTAATCAGAAAGATGTGAATTGTATGAATTTTTCTTTCATTTTCACACTAAATGGAGATTTAATATGACTACTTTCATTTGTCGCAAATGCACATAAGCAAGGCTGAAGGACTCATATGCAGAGACCTGAAATAGATTTCTTCACCAGGTGTTGTGCTGCACTAAATAGCTAGTTTGTTTTGTTGTTGCACAGGGTGGTTTTGTCCTATTTGCACGCAAAAATAACTTTGCTATGTTTTGCACATGGTATGTTCTGTTCACCCNGGGTCCTGCCTCTTTCATTCCTCCTGGACGATGGGTTCTGCAATAAAGCCACTGGGACCTGTCCCGAGGAAGAAAGAGCACTTCTGTCTTTTGTCTTCAGTCCACTACCAGGTTAAGCAACAGGGTCCAAAGCTAGCCAGGATTTGGCCCAGGAGTGCTAAAAAACTGCAATAACCAGGAAGCTTTGCATTTTTGCTGTAGTAGCAATACTGTTATTTTAAGAAACGAGGATCAAATTAAATGTTTAGTCCTGTAACAGTGTTGCCAACAATGTCAGTAAATTTAAGAATAGTTCATAATTTTTACTGTCCTTTAGATAATGGGTCATATATGCATTAAACTAATCATAATAACCTGTCAGTAAAAATAACCTGTCTTGTAGCCCATTCATAGGAAAAAAATGTTTGCAAGTTCAGCAGCTCACTTATATAGTAGCAGAAGAGTTTCTCCCATGAAGTGGTGCAGCTAACCCCTCCAAAAACCAATTTCATTTTGACTTGATGTGCTGAGATTATAAGACTTTTTTTTTAAATTTCCAGAATTCTTTTCCAGAATTCACCAAATACCACTCTTAACACACAGTCATTGATTAGAGAATTGCCTGTTTTTGCCCTTAGATTTCTCCTATAGAGAAATAAACAACTCATCTTTGACATAGGAGTTACTATGTATTACCTAAACTCAGTAGTGTGCAGAAAGTGAGAGGCTTTCCAAATACTTTTGGAGACAGGATTCAACAACCTAAAGCCTGCCTGTCAGTGCGTTGTCAAGGTAGCTACAACTTCCTCAGGATTTGTACACCCTCTTGTTCTCTTCTTCCCTTCAGATCTGCTCTCCCTCCTGCTGCAGTAAGCTATTTTTTGTAGAATCAGACCTACCACACTGCTCTTGCTGTTTAATCTCAGCAAGCTGAATGGTTTTCAGGCCTGAGTCCTCCCATGATGTCACCTAGCAGAGTACTGAAATCTCAAATATTATCCATTAGTCAGTCATTCCTACTGCTACTTGTCCCTCCTGGCAGGGTCACAGCACCAGTAAGGTTGGCAACAATCTAAAGCACAATGTTCAGCTTACTAAAACAGAGCCTTCCCCTCTTACTGGCTTAAGAAATACAGCAAATGGGAGTAAAAGCATTCAGCTTTGAATAATCTGAACATTCTGCAGTGAGATGTCACTTGCCAAGACATTACAAAAGATTACTTTCCTCACACACAGGCACACCAGCTAATTCGTGAGATTTATGTTTACTTTTGAGAAGAAGAATTGCCTCAGTTTACCCTGACAACTACACAAAGTGGATTAAAACAATCACACAGCAGGTGTGCTGATGCCTTTATTTCAAAGGCAGTATTCATGCTGTGGTCAAGGCAAGCCCAAATAAGGTGACCCCTGCCTAACAAGCATCCTCCCTCATACTAGCAAATTAAAGATTACTTGCTTCCAATTCAACAAAATGAGGTGAACTTAATTTTGCCTTGGCAGTGCCTCTGCAACAGTCAACAAGTACTTAAACTGAGCTATTAGACATTTAAGGCTGAATGCTTTCCTTTCTAAATGTCTTGCTTTAAAATTCCCAAACAAAAATCTCAACTTGAAATAGCCACTGATGGAGACCCATTGAAGGCAGTTAGAAAACCAGCTAAATGTGCATGAACAGTTACATAAAGCCAAGTTCAGGTGAGGATATTTCTCTTTAACTCCAGCTGGAAGTTTACAAATGTTGGGGGAAAAAAAAGACTTTTCTTGATTCCAGCCTCATATTTAATGCCTCCAGAATTAAGACCTGTGTTTTCTCAGGACATCAGCTATTCAATCCACATTGCCAAGTACAAATTTGGCTGCTCTGTCTCTAATTTACTAAGGTTATTGGAAAAGTTTTTAAGCACATGTCCTGGATATAAGAACTTACAAACCCTCCACAGCTTCACTGAGTTTAAACAGACTACTTCTAAGTTATGGATGCTAGCAACATTCTGGATGGATCCCTAAAGATTTCAATTATGAAGAAAAAAGAACTCTTGTTTCTACTGAAGCCAAACATCATTCTCAATGTGTAATACAAAAATTCCTGTTCCTTTGGTTAAATGATCCTTCTTTTATTCCTACTTTTTTTCCTGTACTGTGCTTTAAGTACATATTCTTTAAGTTACCTGGGGTGATTTCTAAACATTTTCATGTTATATTTAATTTAGAATGTTTTATCATTTGTATACAGTTTAGAGTTTTGTAATCTTGTATTTAACTAAAACAAATTTTATCCTCTTGTGAAGTGCTCAGTTATACAGTTCTCTGCAGGGATGGGGCAAGGAGTAAGAAAAATAATCTCTTGCAACAATTACTTGCTTTGAGTGTGCTCTGAACCCAAACCTCTGAAATATACCTATTCTTATAATTTTGTACCAATCAATTATTAATTATCAGTTATAAATTAATTTTATATTATCAATTATGTAAATATAAACTTCTTAGCATATTCAGTAAGAGAAGAAAAACACTTGATTAAACATTAGCAAAAAATAGCAAGTTTTAATGGAACAGTATATAAAACTTTTAATATTGTCTAGGTTTTGTTTGGTCTTTTCAGAACTGACCTTATTCAATATCAAACTTTTAATTAAGGGTGTTTTCCAAATAGATATTGTTGGCACACAGATTTCTGTACAGCATGTACCTGTTGATCAGAATGATATCCTTATATGCAAGACAGCTATCAGAACAATATTAGGCCATGGCAAGAGACAGTGAAATAAAATGTTTTCATAATTAAAAAGAAGAATTATCAATTGTTCCTCTATAATCTGGACAAAGTGGAGTGTTAATAATTATTCTGGGAGACTACAGGATACTTGGTATTGAAAAGCTTTCTGGCCTTCTCATGTTATAGTAGTCACTGTATTGCAAACTCATGCGTTATCCAAACCATAAACTCTACCCTGCTGCTGCTACTCTAGACTGAATGGCAGGCATCAAACCTGCATAAAGCAATTGTTTTGTCTTGCTTTTTAATATTTTGATCTTCTTGGTGTAGCCACTTGATTAAATGGAAAGCTCACTTATCTAAACTTAATGAAAAGAACTGCCCAATCCTGGGGCAGCTGGTGCTGGGGAGAGGGTTACAGCCTACAAAACAGTTTAAAAAGATGTTGCAAATTTATTGCAAATCGACTGACGTTTCTACTTAAACACTAGCCTAGGGGCTATCTGCAGGATCGGATATTGCTGTCTGCATATGGGAGCAACAGACCTGTGTATCTCAGATGCTTGTTTTTGTCTTGCTTCTATTCTTTCTGTTTACAGCATTTAGTGGTTCTTGTGATTTTTCGTTCTTGGTCACTTCTCTATAACTTCAACTGGGCAACTGGCTCTGCTGTGAAAACTATCCCTGATTCTGCCTCTGCAGCATTCCTGCATTATTGAATGTTCTGGATTGTTGCTGTACGTCAGAAACACAAAGAATTCACTAATAAAGATGCATCCTGAAGTAAAGCCTGTCCACTTATGATGACAAGACATCCTTGAGCAACTCCACTCTTTTTCTCCATTACATCCATTTACATGGCTTCATCCATTTGTGCATTCTGTGTTTAGGGCCTTATCCAGCAATCAGTTCTTGCATGAAAAATTTATCTGTGAGATTACTGTCAAACATCATTTTCTGAAGGAGATCAATGCTGGAGACTGGACATCAGGGTAGATGGGATACCCGACCCAATGCAACATGGCAATTTCTGTATCCTTAGAAAATTACTCACTTTTCAGCTAGAATGGTGCTTTACTGCCGTGGCATTCTGCCCAACTGAACTTATGGAAGTTGCCTTTTTGCATGTGACTGAAATTACTTTAGCATACCATATACCTAACACTCTTTGGTGTGCTCTTAATGAGAATTATGGTAGGCCTGGTCCCTGCCCCATCAGTCCTTGGCTGCTGATATAAAAAGGACAGTCAGGAAGCTGTCCCAGATGGGGACTTCTTTCTCTTTTGTCCCAGAATATACCCTATGGTTCTGACAATTCCTATTCAAACAATAGAAATTATAGAGATAATATGTAGGCACAGTTACAGCACATTGACTTGGTCAGCTACACATTCATTAAAAGGCTTTATGACTCCCTTTTCAGGTAAAGGACAACTTCAGGTTAAGGAGCAATCAGTTTAGTTATCTTTTTTCAGCTTAAAAGTAACAACAGTACATTTCTAGCATATTGGAGGATAGTTATATTCCAAGAAAAGCCCAGTAACATACAATAAATAGATACCTTCCTTCCAGTATTACTGAAAATTATTCCATGGGAAAATTATTTTCCATGTGAACACTTGCTGGTGTTCTCACTGAGAACACAGATATTATATTGATAGGAATGATTCTCAGCAAGAAAAGAGCGCAGTGATTATGCAACTATGATAATTCAGAGTCACCTATGGAGCTGCACCTGTAACATACACTTTGCTGGCAGAATATCAAGAACTATTGCTTTTCATATAACTTCATAGCTATTAAATCATTCCCTGGATATGGGAAAATATTTGTGGCACCAGCTGAACACAAAGCAAATGATCCTAGCTCTTCAATCCAGGCAGGTGCATTTCCTGTGACCTGTCTGTACAGACTAACGCAAATGATCCATCACATGGCTAGCACTGAGACACATTAGAAGCTTGGCAGGTGGAAGATGGCATGTTGTTTTGCATGGCACACTTGAACTGACACTTCAAAGTCTGAAACTATTTGGTCTTTTGGTTACAACCCAGCCTAGAGATGAAGTAATGACTTGCGGTAGCACTTGCTATATTAATCATATTTGTGAGTTGTAACAGACGCTGGATGCCTCATGACTGCTGTATTATGGCTCAGACTGGCATTAAAGTAAAAACTCACAGATTTGATCTACTACACCTACTTGACGTAGCTGCTAATTTTCTGTTTTTTCACACAATTTCTTTCCATCAATTTCTGTTTTCAGTCTCCTTCCTAGGCAGAAATCAGAGATATGGTTGCAGACCTATGTTAATTGCCCAGCATGGGAATACTGCATTCTTGCATTGTGGCACAGAGATTTAAGGCACCTAAATTACTTGCTACTTTCCATACATTCTTACTGTTTTTCTTTCTTCTTCTAACTTTTTTTTTTCCAAGCCCTTTCAGGCTATTTCTATTTGCTGTTACACCTTCAGCTATAATCCCAAAGAAGTCCCAAAGTACCCCACTATCCCATTCATTCTGTTTTATCTTCCCTCCTTTTTGGACTATGTTTGCAACTAAAGGCTTACTGTCCAGAGAACATGATTGATTCAGGGTGATGAACATGCATGATGTTTTGCAGAAAAATAAAATAGACAGATTTCTGCCATGAGGAATTTACATTGTATGAACTACTTTATTCTCTTCCCTAATTCTCCTCTTTTTCAGTCAAGACTGACAACATCATCTCAATCACCCTTCTCCTCAGGCTTCCAAGGTAATCTCCGATTGGTATTTTGCTCTGGCAAGACAACTTTGTTTATGACTGACTTCCATAATTTTCTTTGTTCCTCACTAGGCAAAATCACCTTTCTCATCTCTGCCTTTCTCAGTATTCACAGCTATTTGTGGGACTGCTTCAGCCTCTTTCTTTTCCCTGCACTGCAGAAGGATGCTCCAAAATCAGCAATTATTACTCTTCCCTCACATGAATAATCTCACTTCACCTGTCTACTTCTACACCAAGTATGTCTCTGATTATTTTCCAACTCTCATTGTGCTTGACTATAATATTAAAACTACTTTTCTCAAATATCCTCTATTCAACTCTTGCCATCTAAAAATCTCTCTTTTTTAGCCATTTTCCCATCCTTGTTCTGGCGTCTCACCTTCTGGTCACCTACCCAGGTATTGGATCTTTTGCCCAGTGATGTTCTCCAAGTTTCCTGCTCTCAATCTGGAACTCCTAAATACTCCTCACTCAGATGGTCCATATCTCACTCAGGAGCCTTCCTTTAATTCTCTGCAAAGGTCAACCACCTACTGCAACTGTCTTATGAATTGTACTGTAAGCATTTGTGGGGTTTTTTTCTGAGGCTGATATAGTTGCTATGGTTTCAGAACAGTTAGGATGCCTCTTCCTTTCAGTTTATGGAATCTCAATCCCTGCTCTTTGGTGCCATGTAAAGGTTGCAAAGTGTTTTACATAACAATGTAGTGTAACACAACTAACAATGACAAGCAAAATGTAAGAAATGTACTTGGACTTTGAAAAACCTTACAGTGGAAGCTTCATATTTAAATAGTAGTAGTCTTCATTTCAGTTGTGCTGTTATTAGAGAAACACACTATTAAATCCATAGTCAAGGGATACTGGAACCTAAATCCCAGTCAAACATCAGGAAGGGCTGAATTACATCAGGGGATGCAACATAAATGGTAAAATGCTTCAGAAAGTCGTCAGTTTCAGTGACAATTTCCTGGTACCTTAATTTCTGTAAAATGTGGATTATTTGCTCATTATAAAAGCCTGGGTAGGAGTCTATTAAAAACTAACCAGTCAGGGCAGGATGCTTTTATCAGATGAATTAGCATTTAACATACAAAGTGGGGGAAGGGGCAGATGGAAGAGGTGAAAAATTATGAGATAAATTTTTATCATTAAGTAGTGAGAAAAAAACAACCCAAAAGAAAACAATCAATCAGAGTTTCTAAAACATGCTAAAATTTCTTTAAAACTAAATATATATTGTATATAAAAAGCAGTAACCCTAATTTGGACCTCCTAACAACTGGTGAAGATGAATTAACATCTGAACATCAAGCTGGTGAGTGATGAGGAACCAGAGATCATGACCAGATTAGGTTCATCAGGTTCCTGGTGTCATATAAAGAACTGAAGTCTGACTAATATCTGCATCTGAGGATTCAAAAGAGAAATTACAGAAGCTGAAAAAAGAACAAACCCTGACAAGGGGAGATAAACATATAGGAAAAATATGAGAAAAATAATAACTTGTTAGCAAAAAGGCATAGTTAAGAATTGTTCTGTAAATAAGATGCTAAACAGATTTCAATCCCAATAAAAGTAATGAAAAATTGGATTTTCTTAATTAAAAAACAGGAAAATAAATAGCACCATCAATGTGGCTTTATGAAAAACAGGCTTAGATGGACAAGTCTGATTACAGTCTTCAAGAGAGCTACCCGTTTGTTGTACAAAGAAATTGTGATGACATGAACTCCTCAGATTTCTTTTTAGGAAACCAGGCATATACCATAACAATATAGTACATGTCAAAGGGCTTAAGAACTAGCTAACTGACAGTTTGACACTTGGGCATAATTCTCTGAAAGGGGTATTTTTAACAATCTCTGCATGGATGAAAAGTAGACACAGAAGGGTACAACCACTGCAATGCCCAAAGAGGTTTACATTTTCTCTCATAATTTATATTGTTATCTAACAAGAAAATATATAAGCACAATACCATAAAGGCAAATATTGGGCAGTAATAAAAGGTGACTCGACTCACCAAGTAAGCTGGGTCTAAATCCATTTTAACACTGCAGAAAATATACAATGATATACCAATGAAAGAGAGGGCATATCTTCAGAAGAACAACTGCCTCTTGCAGGCTAAAGCTGCTTATTTTGCTGCATCACAGAGCTTCCAGAGTGTTGCAGATAGGTAAAACTTTACAAAATTAAGGCCTTGCTACCCTTGTAAAATCATGGCTCACTTCTGTTACTTTGGCTAAGTAGAAAAGGACTGCGAATGACTCTGCCAAATTAGAGGTAGGAAAACCAAGTTACATAACCATTGTATGTTCACATTGTGTTGTATGGTGGTTGGTTATGTTTGTTGTATTTTAAAAGCATGTATTTGATAAAAGCCTAACTGCTTAAAAAGGCCTGGTTGTTGCAATAAAGGACTTCTCTTTTGCACCTGTCTGGGGCGTCTGTGTTGCCCTGCTTCATAACACCAGAGCACAGCTGTTTCCCAAAGAACTGCTGGAAGCAGAAACGTGCGAGAGAAGAGTAACATTATTGTTGAGTTGAAACCACTGATGAGACTGGAGCACTGTATTAAGTTCCAGTGACCAAAGAAAATAATTTTTTTTAAAAGTTCTTGAAAATTTGAAGAAATGTGAGAAAGAACTTTTAAAATTGTTAGAGAAAGCACACTTTGACTTTACTTGGAACAAAACCAAACAAATAGTGAGTGAAGTCACTGTACTTCACTAAAAAATTCCTTGAAGTAGGCATAAGAAGCCAAATTCTATGCATATATAGACAGGAACTAAAGAAGCTGTAAGTAATGAAATTACTGCAACAGACCCCGTAACATTGTCGAAAAACAGTGGGTTTTCCCTTGTTCTGAATTCAAGTGCATGATTTTACACCTTTCTGGAAATATGCCACCTTAACTCCAGAGTCTGCTAGATGAGAAATAATACTTTGGACAAAATACGGCTCTGCAGTTCTAAATGGCTGAAATTATAAAACAAACTAGTGTAAATGTACTTTGTGGATAAGAAAGTATATGCTGTATGCACACAATGACAAAATGAAATACAAGCAACACTTCAGAGTAGAAAAACCAAATATCCCCAAGCTCTAACGTTAGGGATTTTCTCTTTGTTGCATAGATTTTGTGAAAGAAGTTGAATACAAAGGGAAGAATACTTATGTCAGTCTGTGAAAATCAGAATGTTGAGGCTGTTTTGCAGTTCTTGCTGCTGTATCACTGTATTTATTTCATAGGAAAGCGGGTTTTCCAGTGATTTCAGAGTAACCATCATGTTATCATATGCCTAATTTGCCATGCTTATAAAGTGCTTTGAAAACTGTTGAAACTTAGCTCATCACTTCTTTTACTCTGAACTTCTGGAGTTTCAGTTATAGGATAGAGGCAGTTATTGGGTAGAGGCAGTTATTGGATAGAGGAAGAAAGGACTGCTTGTGTTGCTTATTCCTACTCGAAATGTTGCTTAACAGTTTAGGAGCTGTTTAGCCCCTTCCCTTCATAGTGAAGATATCTTCTCTATAGGCTCGTGACAATTATGTGTTCTTGAGCCTTCCTTGGTCTCCTGCTTGACAGCACCCTCATTACCCTCCTAATGTACTGTAAAGGTGAAAGCATTGCAATTTTGCAGGGGAAAAAATGAATAGTCACTGAATAGAAAAACAAGAAGCACACTCTTTAAAGCTTTGAGTAATGCAAAAGCACGGACAGAGAATGAATTTAATTCTGCAGCAGGCAGTTGCTGTTACCGTCTGCTCATGTGGTTCATAGGCTGGAAGTATGTCTTTATGCTGTCTGGTGCAATTATGTGTGTATTTCTGAAAAAAAAGTCTCTTTCCAGTTGTATATGTCTACTCAGCCTCTGCAGAGAAACCCAAGAGGAGTGTGCCATGGGGTTTGATTCAGCAGAGGGTAAGCCAGATGTTTGGGGGACTGGAGTATTTCTCTCACAAGGTCAGGCTGAGGGAGCTGAGCCTGCTCAGTCTTGAGAGGAGTCAGCTGAGAGGGGACCTCATCAATGTCTACAAGTATCTGAAAGGAGGGTGCCAAGAGGATGTTTCCAGGCTCTTAGTGGTTCCAAACAGCAGGACAGGAGGCAATGGGCAGAGAATGATGCACAGGAAATTCCACCTGAATACGAGGAAGAAGTTCTTCACGTGCAGGCGACTGAGCACTAGAACAGATTGCCAAGAGAGGGTATGCAGTCTCCCTCACTGCAGACTCTAAAGAACTGTCTGGATGCAATTCAGTGGAATGTGCTCTAGGATGACCCTGCTTGAGCAGGCAGGCCGGGCCAGATGACAAACTGTGGTGCCTTCCAACCTCACTCATTCTGTGATTCTGTGATTCCAGTGTCCTGGCCAACTCTGGTGACACTTTGGGTTGGTCTGCCCTTCACAAAGAGTGCTGACTTGACAGTTGTACAAAGTGAAATGTTTGCTGTACCAGGTGTGGGGATAAGAAGTGAAAGGAGTTTTTTGTCACAAGCTAGTGTGCCTTCCTGGCCTCATAATTGTAGCAGGATAGCCTTGCAGTACACCAGTAGTTTTATTCTTACTTTGCTTATTACTCAATTCAGTAATCACACCTTCTTTGATACTATAAGATGAAATAAAGTTGTGTACAGAATAATTTTAATAGTAGTAATAAGTGCAAAAAAGCAGCGGGAACTTAGTGGCATGGTCTTGGATGTTTATCCAAAATATGAACCTATAATCCCAATGGTTTCTATGTTAGCATGCAGAGAAAATGCTACGTAGTAACTTTTTTATAATCTTAGTATGATATTAGCATTCATCTTTTATTTAAAAAATCCTCAAATAAACAAGAGAGTTTAAAAAAAAAAAATTGGAATTTGCAGGAAAATTGAGCACTGTCACTTCTTATAGTAGTTGCATGCCACCTGAGAAATGCCAAGTTGACTCACTCCATTGTCTTACTAGCAATCACTTAAAAAATAACTTAGAAATAATGTAGATAATCTCCATTTGGTACCTGAAGAGTTAAACAAACCTTAGCTGATGTGAGGGACTTCTTCCCTGCACATCCTCAGAGACAGTTGTAATTAATTTGATCTTCTCCAATCATTAACTCAGATTCATAGTGAATTCTCCACACACTGCTCTATTAATTCACTGGAGATCAGTTCTCAGGATTCATTTAGTTAAGCAGCACTGCTGGATTACATTTTAAAACCCTTTAAACTGGTTGTAATTGATGTCTGTTTATAGAAGCTTACTTTAATGGAGTCAACGTGAGATGAAAATCTACCATACTAGTCTAAGATAGTGCCTTGCTGTTTAAAGCATGTCTCCAGAGGCATCCAGTTAAAAAAGAGACACTGCAAAATAAAATAAATTCCTCATTAATCACCAACCCAGTCTTGGCATTTTAAGAATAGTTTTTGGTCCTCCTGACTGCTCATGTCCTGGAAACAAATCTAAAGTAGATTTCACTACGCAGTAACATACATATTTTTTAGGTAATAGGACTTGATCCTGAACTCAGTCAACAAACCTCTTGTTGGCTTCAATGTAAAGTCAACAAGGGTGAATTTAAAGAGCAATCTTTTCCTCCATTCAAATCTCAATGCAGCCAGCACACTGGCTGTACTTCTCATTGTCAAAGGGCAACACACTTGTGAGAAGCTATTCCCAAAATACTGGAGCAGCTAGATGTGGATTGCATTCTTCAATTGCTGTTCATAAATTAAAGCATCAGTAAGATAATGGTGTTACTGCTGCTTAAATAGCATGACTTTAACATCTGTGTTCTGCATAAAGTTATAATAATGGCATTTAAAACAAAATACAGAGTCTGGTCAAAAATATACAGTTTAGAGTCACCTTTGAAGCCACGTAAGAGGAAAGAGTGTCATTTATTAGATTTATTTATTATTATATAAGAGTGCTATTCCAGCAGAAGACTGGACATTCAGCCAATCCTCTGCAGGCCATTAACTTTATGCATTCTGCTTCCACACTTGGATTGTCTCATACCTGGTCATTCTGAAGCAAAGACAGAGGAGCTTGGGTCTGTCTTATCTATGTGGCTAGACACAAAGTGTGTAACATAAGACAAAATACCTCAGGTAATGTTTTCTGAAGCAGCTCATTGACCGCAGAGTCCCTGTTTATGGGAAAATAATTTGAGACTACACAGACTTGACTTTCTCTCTAAGCACTCAGAATTTTAGCTGAAATGAAGAGCAATTTCAGATGTTCACTTTCTCTGAACATGAAACCCAAGGTTTCTTAGTTTGCCATTCAAAAACCACAAGCATCACAAACTAATATTCATACAGAACATAAAACAGGGCTTTGTGTTGGTCTCTGTGACCACAGAAGAAAGATAAACCTATTATTAAGTTATCTACTATTACATCTACTGTTATCTACTGTTCATTTGTAACTTCTTTACAGGGCTGTTGTGAGGCTAAATTAATAGCTTTAAAAACTTGCAAGATCTTGGGCGGAAGACGTTATTTAAATGCAAAATCACACCACTGCATGCCACAGGGAAGAGATTCCTATTTTGCAGCACCCTTTTATAGAAGAATGTGTTTCAGACCTCCCTGTGTTGTGCACAAAATACAAAGAAAAATGAGTTTTACTAGGTTACTGTAGAAATGACAGTCTTAATATTTACAAGGCCATATTCTCTTTTGCTTTACAGGCAGCCGTTGCTCTGCACGTAATCAGTAAAGGAAACAGCTCTCAAGATGATAAAATTTTCCAGGATATTTTATCTGCTAAATATTGTGAGTATAGGGGAAAGATCATGTATACCTTTTATACACGAATATAAAGGAGCGGAAAATGCTGGATACACCTTTTTTTCCTCAAGTCCTAATTGCAGCAACATATTTACTCAGCCTTCCTTAGGTCCACTCAATCAGTCATACTTAAAGTATGGCTTGAGTGCATAGGGACAGCATGTGCTTTCACAAGATGAGACAAATTGCAACAATCTTCTTTAATGTGATTTCATACCACATGAGCTGAACAATACTAGAGGAAGGCCAATGACAAACTCAACTGTTTGCTGCCAAATAAAAGTGAGGTGGAAATGGAGGTCGGTGATTTTCTTGGTGATGGTGTTCTTGTCAGGAGTGAAAAGGAACTGGGGTGCTGCTCACAGCAAATGCAGTGTGTAATTTTGTTAAGTATATGTTATTCACTGCAGCTTATAATGCACAAAAAAAAAAAAAGGCCCTCAAGAAAGCTGTTTGATTCTCCAAGATAGGAAAGAATGTACAAGAAAGACACAAGCAAGAAGTTGCAAAATATAAGGACATCACTTACACTTGCTGTATTTGCCTTTTTTATTTTCTAAGATATGCCACTATAACTAACATTTATATCAGGAACTTGATCACAATCAATATTTTCACCTACTGACATTAAATAGAAATTCCTCAAATGGTCAAACAGGTGTCTGAACAGCTGCTTAGTGATAATTTTCTCTGCTTGTTGAATTTGCTGTAATTACTCACTGTGCTCTACTGGCAACACTGGAGATCACACAACCTCTGTCCCATCCATCTGGGGCCTTATTGCAATCAGCAGGCTTCTTTTCCACTGGTGTGGAATTAATTTAAGGATGCACAAGTATTTTGAATACCAAAACCAATTTGCATTCCAAAAAGAGAGACAGTTTTAGTGGCCCAAATTACCCTCAGGTCAGATGATTGGTGCAGTTTCCCATAGTTGTTCCCTGTGCTCAATTCCCCTGTACTGTGAGCAATGCCAGTGTGGTTCCCACACTGTTATACCACGGGGGCAGGGGAAGCTGCTGGAAAATCCAAGCCTCTGTGAGGAAGGACCTTTCAAGGGCAGCAGAGGCACGTGGACCTTAGCCCATCTTGCAAGAGGACCACTGGGGAAGCATTGATATCTTCTGTTTATGAAGCACTCCAAGAGGTCCACATTCACCTGGCCATTGGTCAGCTCCCAAGGTCGCAAATATTTCCTGTCAGGCTGCACCAAAGAACACTCTGAGACTGAAGTTTTTCAGAACCTTTCAGGCGTTCGGTAAACAATATACTGTTGCATTCAGTTACTCACACATACTGCCCTCAAAGGACTCTTAATGGAAGCATTCCAGGTACACACATCCATGTTCAAGATCAAGTCTATTTCTCCACATAGATCAGTGCTATGCAACCGTGTCCAGTTTGCAGCTATGCTGGAAATTTGTTCCTAAATTCTGAGTGCCCTGAATGTCTGGTTTGGCAGCATTAAGCATATTAGCTAAGTGAAATCCCTGGTTGTCATCTTCAGGACACTTCTAAGAATGTAGATAAGCTGCTAACTTCAGTGAATTCATCTGCATTTATTTAGGGAGTCTTTTGGGATTGAATCCTATTGTATCACATTCCTACTCTATTTCTGTACCTATATATGTGCTGAATATGTTATTTTATATCCAAATTTACTCACAGAGTTTATGTTTGTGTGAAATAAGGTGACAATTTTTGTATGAGAATGAAAGTCACTGATTCCTAACAGAAAATGCACTACTTTTTCCCAATGTGACAGGTTTGTGATACAATGCAAGCTCCAGTTATAACTACAGAGGCCATCACATCACAGAAATATGTGCAAAATATCTTTACTTTTTATTTCAGAGAACAAGAGAAGTTATGGACTGCAAGACAGTTTCCCTTTTCAGAAGAGGTAACACAGTGTTATACTGAAGTGAATATATCTTTTACATTTCAAATGTGAAAAGCAGTGGAGTTTGCTGCCCAAAAGCCAGAGAGCTCAGTGAGTAATATCAAACAGTTATGTCTCCATCAATCCATACTCTTCTCAACAATCCTGCTCAAAGCTGCTTGTGGGTGATCATCAGAGTTTGATAAAGTGATTACTAGATAACAGTATCAAATAATTATGATGATTAAAAAATTACATGAGTCTTGAAGCACTTTATGTGAGTAATGAGTTTCTCCTTCAACATAATGAAAATATATAAAACAAAATTTAGTCAAGAAAAAATAAGTTTGTATTTTCTGAATAGCTACAAATACTATAAACTACTTCCTATGAATAATGATATTGCTTTAAGTGAAACAGCTTTTCAGTTTCTTTCTTTGGCATGTTGTTTCATAATGCGTGTGAAATCCATAGCAAGGTTGTTACACCTACCCCTGTGGTTTTTCTGCACACCTGGGATATTTTATGACAATAAAAATTTCTTCTTCTCTACCCAAAGTACAGACACACAAATCATCTAGAAAACTATTTACAGCCATTCATGATTTTTATATACAAAATGTCAAAAGCTGTTAAACACAATAGAAGCTCAAGGCTTCCTTGTAATCCTAAAGTTGAGATGAAAGAATTAACAATCCATCAGAGTGCTACTGATTCAGATTATGTGGGACTTCAGAGTGGCCTATGATATGAAATACTTTCAGCAGCTGAAATGACCACTAAATAAATTGATGGTGGTGCTTATTATGTACAATTCATAAATGGAAGGCAAAAGATTTAATATAGTACAAACATGATTATTCTGAAGAGAGGAAATACTTGGAATAAAGTCAGACAATGGAGATCCCCTGTCATCAGAAAAATCAAAAATATAAATATTTGATGGCTGGTCCCTCTCCAACTATTTCTTGATGCCGTTCTTATGCAGACTATTTAAGATCTTTTAGTCAACTTCCTCTGCAAAACAGACTAAAGATTGGGAATCTTCTACCGGGGAGACTTTTTCTTGCCATCTCCTCTCTGCTGAATTTAGCAATTTATGATTCTCTCATGATTGTTTCAAGCTTAAGGAAGTCCTTCACTTTCAGATTCTGTATAACTGTGTCCTTGAGGCAATTCACATCTTAATTCTTGTCACTCTGTGGCACTTTATGTCCTTTTAATCCTCTGACTTCTGCTCCCTAACTTTCTACATCCTGTCCCCAACATGTCATGTGTTGTTCAAGCCTCAGTTACCTCATCTTCATCCCAGCCCATTCCCCAGATCCATGCTCTTGGATTCAGGCTTCAACCTATTCCTGAAATAGTATTGCATTATTTCTGAACAACAGCTAGTACCAACACCCAAGCTATTACTCCTCTCTGCCTTCCACACAGTAAGTCCTACAGGGCATAGACTCCCTTTATATTTATGTCTTGTACAGCCCCAAGCACACCGTAAGCATTTAATGCATAAAATAAATAACAAAAGACATGCAGCTCTGCTGGAGACAAGAGGGAGCATTGAAGAAGCTAATCAAACTTGGATGGTGCAAGGTGGCGCTTCAACTTACAAAACACTCACAAAAGATAACTGGGGCAGGGAGGAGGACACATACAGCTCTTAATATTGACCCAGCAAATATTCTGGCATGTCTTTGATTGAAAGGCCTTAAATAACCCTTGTGAGCACAAAGGCGCTACCCATACATACATGACAGGCATTTTGTTACTGACGTGAATGGCCCAATTTCCAGATGCATAAGATAACCCTTTAGGTGTTGCAGTATTTTTTAAAGACTTCAGAGAAGTTTACCGTTCAATGGTTATTGATCATTCACTTGTTAATTTCCATGGCCTTTATCTAAATGCATCTTTTCACTATGTGACCTCAGCTATGTGTCATCCCAAGCTATAGGTGTGTCTGTTAGACCAATTTACTGTAAGCACAAAAGTTTTCTTCATTAGACAATTGTAGGCTGTCGTAAATTTTCCCTTTTTACAGCTAGGAACTTTCGGACTTGTAAAGTTTACAGATGTAAACCAAACTTTTCAGCACTCCAACAATTTTTCAACCACTTCATCTTTGCCAATGAAATGATTTCTGATGATGTCTATCAGAAGTGTGAAACTGTTTTTGTAAGGATCCTAGTAGTGCTACAAGCAGTGAGGCAAACTCCCTTCTTCTGTTCACATAAAAATAATTCTGCTCATTAGTTTTAAGGCAGTAAAAACGGTTTACATTAATTTAGCAGTTCCAAATAAGCTTTTAGTTCATGTTTCACCATTCAGTATGACACGTGCTCAGCCTTGATCTCAGGCAGTATTAATCATTTAAACAATAATGTTGCACAGTGCAGATTTAAATGCTACAACACACACGTGGTTTTGTTCTTAGGTGTTTTGTGGTGGGGTTTTTTGAGTGGGGGATGTTGTTTGTTTGTTAATGTGTTTGTTTTACTGTTAGAGCACTAATATGCATTAATAACTCCATTTTTGTGCAGACAGGGGAAGACAGTCTTTATTGGGCTGGCTGCAAGTCAACCCAGTGCTCCCCAGTCATGTATGACCTGGCTTAGGGAGGTGACATTACACACAGTCTGTTGTCCACAGGACATTACAGAGCATCAGTCACTGCATCTTCATGGTCTCACTAATGAAAATGCACCTTTTACAGCAAGACATCAAAACCACACCTATCCCATTGACATATTCTTTCTGTTGACTAAAGTTCATCAAACTATGAGAGACTTATCTGCCACAAAAAAGTGCCTGTTCAAAAAAAAAAATTCGTTCTCATGCTTCAGTTGTTTACAGTATTGACTTTCTATTATTTTATCTATGATAACATCTGATGGATAGAAACGATAATGTAGTCCTACAGTAGGAAGCCTCAGGCTCTGAAGTTTTCCCAATCACATCAATTATTATGTCTTAAAATCCAAACAAATTTAAAAAATCCCCAAATGCCAAGCAAAACCAAGCCCCAGCAAAATATTTCTGTTTATTCAGGTATGCATCTTTTTTCCCACAAATTTACCAGGAATGCAAATAAGGCATGTGCTTTATTAATCAAAAAGTCCTTTCTTAGATCCATATTGACACCTTTCCCATTTGAATGATGTGGTTCAGCATTATTATTATTATTATTA
>WBMY01011351.1:175292-192810 GCA_013397315.1 Donacobius atricapilla
ATTATTATTATTATGAGTATTATTATTATTATTATTTATACATCATCACATGTGAATCTGGTGCTTTATGGAGACCTAAAATGACAAGACCCTGCCCTAAGGTGCTTGTAGTCTAAATTACATGTACACATATTTATATCACTATTGCTGATACAAAATTCCCTCTCTAAGATGTGGCACAGAACCTGAGTCCCTCCAGATATTCATGTAAGGAATAAACCATATGTGGATGGGAATCAGGAAAAAGGAGTTCGGGTCTTTGTTTCACAGGAGCCTAAATTTTATTTTATGGCATCGGACCTATTTAACATGCCATACACTCTCCAACCTTGGCTCTTGCCAGACTTGTGCAATGTTTAACGACACTGTTATAGTGATCCTTCTCTCAACATCATCCCAGGATTCAGAAATCAGCAGTCAAGGGACTTCCTCAGCTTGAGGTCACATGTAAACCATTGAATTTAATTAGTATGAAATAACACTAAATTAATTTATGTAGTCCTGTTTTGAACTCATTTATACTTTTTGCTTCCAAGCTCCCCTGTGGCTACAAGTTCCACAATTAAATTACACACTATGAGAAATGTATGTTCTTTTGCTTAATTTGAACCTATTCTCTAACAATTTCAAGGGACAGTCCATGTCACTTGTTATGTTGCTCTGTGAAATTAATGACTTACCAACTTCAACATCCCTATTCTTTTCTTTTAAAAGCAAAAAAAGACTTATCCATTATATCTGCCCTAGTCTAAAGCCTGACATTCACTTATGAACATCTTGGTCACACTTCCCTGGGTCTTTCAAGTTCTATAACATCCTGTGTCTGTGTTAGTAGCCAAAACTGGGGAAACCCAGCATGTCAGCAAGTTGCCTATGTGAAAACTAGCAACATGATGCTTTCTGCTTTTGCTCTCTCCATTCATTTTCATTCATAAGATTTTAATGGTCATTCCTAACAAACTGATTCTGATGTCCCATCTCTACTGCAAAGCTCATCTTTGTCATAATAAATCTTCTCTTCTACTTATTTAATTTTACATACCCTGGGGATGTGGTGAGATGAAGGATTACTTGAGCTATTGAGGTAATTTTGGGCGTCTTTGCTACTACCTTAAGAGGCAGCTCCAGAAATGTTATGAACAGTCAAACAGGGCTCTTACTCAGGGTTGAAACCTATGAATCTCTTTTCTGTGATTTCTTCTTGCTCCTCACATGATAGTGGCTTCATGACAGAGAACTGAAGGAGCAAAATAGGAAAAAAATAAACAGGATTGTGTTTGCAGATGGTGTGCTCTTGTTGACTTTTTTCTCACAGTGCTAAATCAGCATAATATGATTTCTTTCTCCTTTCTTTTTTTTTTTTTAACCAACAAAGTAACAGATTCAGAACCAAACATCCAAACATGACCAATTCTTCAGTACAAATTGCCATCTTAATCTGATGAACTGAATCTTTATTTTTACACACAAAAATTGGGGATTTCAGTAAATTTCTTCAAAGCTTACTTTTCATATATGAAGTTCTGTCGTAGTTACTAAAGTTATGTGTTTTTTTGTCCTGAAAATACTTCATTGATAGCAATGAATTAAGAAAGTAAGAACTGTTCAAGATTAGGTAGCTATGCAAGAGACAAACTTGGAGTCTTTAAGTTGAAAAGTGTATCTACTTTACAATTAGATCATTCTTCCTGAGAATATTCTCAATTTTAAACCTTGAATTAAAAAGAATCAAACACCTTCCTTTTTGAGAACAAAGTTGTAAGAAATGTTTAGCAAGCCCACACACACACATTCAATTATCTTAATCGTCATTCATATGTCAATACTTGCAGCACTTAATCATTTTTGATTCCCTTCCTTGAACTCTCTTCAATTTATCAATGCCTTTTTAAATATAGATTCTGTAAGATGTAGTGGAGTAATTTTTAATGAAAGAAATGAGTGGTCATTAGTAATGTGCTCAAGCGAAAATAAATGTTAAAGATTAGACATACTTTTGAATAAAGAGTAACTATTATTTCATGTTGAAAATCATCTTTTCCCCCTTCCTGAAAACCAAATAAATCTTTCATTAAAATTGCATTCACTGGACTTCTTGAGGCACTCATATGCATTTGAGATTGGGATTTTTTCCATGTGTATGGCTGGATGTATTTTAATCAGATGACCAGATTTCAATTATGTTACAACTCTGATGAAGAGTCAAAATCCCCAGTATCAACAGGTTTTGGATTGTGTGCAATTTTCTGCATTATTTACAGGCTGACTGGTGATCAAATTAAGTATGAGTAATTAAAAGACTGGAAGCAGTCAATAAAATTACTGTTGTATGTACTGGTCTATTCACATTAAGGCAGTCCCATACTATTCATTCTCTGCTTAGGGATATCTTGTTATTGCAGTGTGTGAAACACTGATGTTTTTCCTCTCCAAGAAGTCGCACTGAACAAAGCTAACTCATGGAAACTGCTGTGAAGCAGCAGGTGGCTGAGGTAAGCAGAAGCAGGAGATAAAAATCAGTATCAGCAATAAGTACAGACATCTCTGCACAGTTACCCAAAGTGACACTGATGAAAGTCAAGTCTTAGTTAAGATCTGTGAAGGCAGCTCACTACCTTTGTTGAGACACAAACTCGTGGTGGTACAGGATCCTATACAACAACATCCAATTCCTTGAAAAGTCAGGCTCCAGTGCTGACATTAAGCCAATCACATTACTGTTTATGGGATGACTATTCTTTTGGGCATTCAAGCACTCATAAGTATGTATCTGTAAATACATACATAGTTTACTTGTATAGCTCTTCCTGCTGCTTACTTAGAATAGAAAAATAACACATTAAAAGAAGTACCAGTGGTCCAGATCAGAGCACAGTTTGGACCTCAATTTATAGTCGCAATTTAAGGAGAGTATTCATCTATGACCACAGTTATTTTAGATGAACTTGCAAATTGAGACATATCACAGACTGGTCACCTAAACCTGACACTTTTGGAAGCACTGGCTTTCACTTCAGCATCTTTGTTTTCCTTTATCCAAAGACCTCTGAGAGTTTTGGGAGGAAAAGCTTTTGCATGAAAGGAGCAGCTATCTTTGTACTCTGTAAAAATATTCCTAAAATATATGTTGAGACTTGAGGCCAAATTCACCCATCTAAATCTCTGCACTGCAATTAATCTTTGACACCGTTGATAGCCAGTGGGAAATGATAGGCATTTCTGAAAAATGTCTCACACCTTAGTCAGCTTGTGCCATTGCTGCAGGTGTCTCTGTGTGTGCTAACTCCAAATGGCACTGGCACTTAAGGGAAATCATGTCCCCAAAGTACACGTCTCAGATAAGTTAATTGGGAAGAACAGAGATGTTTGTATCCTGTAAATTCCACCTCTCTTTCAACAGACGAGGCAAGGCTGCTAAACTTTTCAGCCCAGGAACTGGCTGCAGTGACGCCAGCTTTGGGGTTACGAGCCTTTCTGGAGGAGCTGTCTCCTGGTATTCTGAGTCAAGGTTTTACTAGAGATTAAATGTGATGTTCTCCTCCAGTTTTAGATCTGGCATTTCCCTGTCCTGAGAACTCCTAACAAATGAGACAAGCACCTTGAGAATTCACTCTTGCACCTCAATCAGGTATTCCCTCTCATGTGAAGTGAAAAGATGAATTTTAAACCTGGCACAAGGGAAAGAGGCTCTGGGTGAGCATATAACTACTCACCCAGATATTGCTAAAGCCACTCATGCTTCCTGGAAAAGACTTATTTCTTTGAAGGTAGACTATGCTGATCTGAAATTGGACATGTCTATATTACTTCCTGCAAAACTGCATATCCTTTCTGAGGAGCATAAATTCCTTTTTTATGACTATGACGATGCAAAGCAATTTTAAATGCCCAGAGGAGAGAACTAGAAAAGACAAATGAAAAGGAATTGAATGATTCATTAGAGTCAGAAGAAGATTTGATGAGGAATTCTATAATTCTGGACTTTTAATTTAATTGAATCTCTCTCTTCATTTTTACTTTTCACCCTTCTTCACTTTCATGAAGAATCATAAAAAATACAATTCTAAAGAGGTCCTTATTTTACAGCACCTAGTAAGAAATATAACACTGTTTATTCTGTTTCGACAGTACATTGGAGTTTTGAGGTTGGTGATTTATTACACGTCTCAGGTACTAGCTATACCTGTATACCAGTAATGTCCCAATTCCTGTTTCAGTAAAATTATGCCTTTGACATAAATTCCTGACTATTTGTGAACTTTATAACATTTTCTGTGGCTAGGAGATGAGTGCTGTGACCTCTCTGCTTATTTGCTCAGGTATTGGCTAAAATCTCCTATCCACATTGCTCCATGGCACAGGGATGCTGCTGAAATCAATGGAGATGTTGAGGATTTACACTCTTGAGCACAATCTTGCCTATATCTGTATATAGGTATTCTTGAGGATATTGTTATGGTTTGGATCAAACTATGAAATTCATCATATACAAATTAATCTATAGATTTTTCTTTATACTAAATATCTGCATATGAGGCTTTCAGTTGTTACAAAGAACCAATTTATATGAGATGAGGTTTTACCCTCCAAATTAAAAATCTAATTTAATTTCTCTTTGATTCAATAGGCTTTGATTCAGTTTTACTGCATTCCTCTAGCCTACCTTTTCTGAAACCTATTCCCTCTACTCTTGTATCAAAGATTTGCTAGATTTCTGTGTTCACCACTGTTGTAAGAATCACCGTTAAACTAGCTACTCAAACAGAAGCAGCCAAATGCTAAAAGAGACTTTCTTAGCATTGAACAAAATAAATCAATAAATAAGGTATCCTAATTTCATGTTTATAAACTGCAGGCAGTTAAGCAGAGGTACAAATTACTCACATGTTCAAACATTATGTCTATAAATTATCCCTAAGTACTCTGCCATATCTGCCACCACTTCTATGGAGCAAAATGGGAAAGATCTTTCTTCAGAGAGATGAAGAGCAGGATAAAGGTATATAAGTGCACTTTGACTTGAACTAAGTGATTTTTGCTGCTCCATGGTGCGTTTCTAAAACATGTAACAATAGTGTCTTCTCCTCTTTGCCATCTCACCCTTATACAATTTTCCTTCATTTCTCAAGCAGTTTTTCATCTCTTACAGAGTATTTTCCTGACAAAATTTATTACTGAAAATAATTTGATTTTTTTTCCACAAGCCTTATCACTTATATTTCCAGAGAACCCATGCCACTTATTGTGGCATTACTCCTCAGCAAGACAATTTTACACCGTAATTCCACAAGTAGCATGGCCAAGATTTAATTTCAAAGAATCATCTCCTTTGAGGGCTGCAGTCTACTTCCACCACATCAAAATGAAAAGTTTATAAAAATTAATAATGCCCAGAAACACATGGCACATATAAAGTTCCTGTAAATTCATTAGTAATTCCATATCAGGTAGGACAAAAAAAAGGAACAAATAGTCACAATACTTCAACAATGACATTTTGTTTCTGAAACAGTTCAACAATAGGCTTGGGGGTTTTTGAGTATTCTAATGTCAATCACTGACATGTAATCCTCTGTCCTCCCATTACTGTATTTACGTAATTCAGGAAACCATTGACTTGACAATTTTTTCACAGACCCTATAAATATGTTTTCTCAATATGACTCAATAGAAATATCTCTCTCCTTAATACTGGGTACTTACAGAAGTGTATGCATCATTAAGAGTGTGTGAGGACATCTATACAGAGAGACATAACTCTCTAACTACAAGTACAGGAATAGGTATGGCTATAAATATTATTAAATCATTCAAATATTTGTGTGAACTTAGGAAATAGCTCTAATATTTACCTATTTTAGCTAGTGATTAATGTTACAAATTAAGAAATATATTTGCTGTTGTTCACTATTTCACAACAGAATTATTATTACAAACGTCTGTAATGAAGCCCCACGTATGCAAGTGTCATGCTTATTGCCATTCTAGGAAAAAAACCTAATTTCAAAGAAAAAAAAAATTGCTGTGATACTGTAATTCCTTTGCATAGAAACTAAACTAACTAACTAAAAAAACCCCCAAACCCAACCCAAAAAACAACCCAGAACAAAAGCACATCTCTCCCTCTTATTCTAAGATATTCTCAACTTGAAGTAAAATTTCACCACTCTAACTATGAGAGAAAGGTAGCACTTACACAGTTACTGTATTGAGATCAATACGTTATTATACCCTCAAGAGAGGAGACAGGCAAATTTGGGTGAGGAAGACGAAAACAAATTTAAAATTCTCCCTTAACCAGGGAGGTCAGAGCTCTTTTATCCCCAGCAGAGCATTTTCAAATAAAAAAAATGGAAGTCTCTTCTCTTAATGCACTGAACACTAATCTGCCTGTACAACAGACTAGCTCCTTCTATATAAATGTTAAACATTTATTTGTATCCTGCATAAATAGAAACAGAAGCAGTGCTTCTAACATCTGTCACTGCTAGAATAATCATGCTGCTGTGCAATTATTATGTTGGGATTCTTTTACAAAATGAAAACAGCATTCATTCACAATTATTCATTACAGTAAGGCCCGCTCTCCTCCTGTGATTGTTATTTAAGACATAACAGCTCTCTCGTTTTCACTGACTAAAACTGGCTTATCAGTGAGCTTTTTGCTTACAGATATATTTTCCTCTGGGTCAGTCCAACTTAATTTTAAGAGGTTGCATTGCATTATATTATAAATAAATTACATCAACTGCCAGCAGTTAAATGCACTTTAAGGAATAGTTAATGCTCTGCTGCAGTGTGACAAATTACTCCTTGTACTATTATTTCAGATCCACACGGGTTGGGATTACTCCTCTCTCTCCTCCCATTGACATGATCCCATAACAGGATGAATGCATTTTACACTAAACATTTAAATGATAAACAGGAAGAGAGATACAGACGGAGAAAGAGAAAGAGAGTGGGAATATTAATGAGCAGAGGAACTTCATGAGGACTGCAATGAAATGAAAGCAACATTGCTATTAAGGAATGTTTTCTCTCCTGCCTATCACAAGGCCAAATCTTTAGATAAGGGTTTTTCAGCATGATACAAGATGTTATCAAATGCTGTTTTACAATATTTAGTCTCAAGGGCTGACTTAAAAGAAATGGCAGCAACTATAAAACAAAACAACACACTGTCACAGAAGAAAAGTGGAAAGCAAGTGCAGCAAAGGGTTCAAGTTTGATGCACAGTTATTATCACAGCTCTGTTTTCCCACTGAGCTGATTTTTATCTGTACTGGATATCACTGATAAGTATACTTTATGTCTATACATGTTTGTATAGACAAATAGTGTGAGTGTGCATTTCCTTCCTAAAAGGGGACTGTGAAAGTGTGTGGGGGGATGTGTGTGGGGGGGGAGTCATTGTACGGGGGAGAGAGGGTATAAAATTGAATGCAAGCTGCCGAGATGGGAATGATACTTGTTTTCTATCACACCAGAGACACACCATTCCAGCTTTTGTCCTTCAAAGCTGTGAGAGACCATGCTTTAATGCCTGCAGGTTGACCATGCATTGTTATTATACAGTCTTCATGTTCACATCATGTGTCATCTGACCAAAGGAGAGTCTACAAAGTGAAAGCCTCATGCAAAATTTATGCTTATATGGCTGTTTCAGTCAGTGGAAAAATCAATACTGCAGGCTTGATGCACAGAAATGACTGAGTGCTCTCTGACTGACACTAAAAGCACTGGGAGATTGAGGGCCTGTATTTGCTGTTCAAGGAATTGAGTGTATTAGAGCTCTTATAATAGTCTGCTCACCTTATATTAGCCTTTCCTTGGGATTATTTTTTGATAACAATTATGATTGTGGGGTTTAAGGCAATTACACTATTACAAAGAAAAAGCTGCTTTTTATGTCCTGTAAAGCTGTCATATATTTCACACCACAACTGCCTTCCAATTATTTTGTTACAATGCACTTTGGAAGCAAAATGTCCTAACTGATATATATTAGTCCTTTATGTTTTATAAATAAAAATCAAAGCAGTAATGTAATCCTTCAAAAGAAGCTTCACAGTTTCCCTGATGCTATTTTAAAAAGAGTAAAATGCAGTGTGTTCTAAGTCTTAAAAAAGATATACACAGGACTTTATATAGATGTACAGCACAAGCCAGGGATATTGCACAGATTGTGAAGACTGTTGTAGCTCAAAATGCTAATACTGCCTATTAAACATGGATGGAGATGGTCTACAAAGATGGAGTATAACAAAGGAAAATAAACAAAATCTATCCACTCAGAGGCTTTTTAGAAAAGCGTTTTCAAGATGTAGTTTAATGTTAGAGTGAACATCCCACCATAATGACTCAAGGAATTAGACATAGAAGAGGGTATAATAAAATGGACAAAATTAATGTTTGAGATAAAAAACTCTTGTGATCTACTTAAATTACATAAATTCCCTCCATCAAAATTACCTCTGGTCAGAACAGGAACGTACTACAATTTTGTCACTGTAAACATACAGAAATACTTTATTAGATGGGATTACAAGCTGGTCAGCAATGTCTTCTACTTTTATTAAAACTCATAAATAATGAGCAAAATTATTAATAAAGATTGTAAGAGAGAATTAAGAACATTGCTAGTAGGTTTAGAAATCACTGAACTCCACAGCAATAGTAATAACACTATTACAAAATACACTTTGTTCACATATTTAGCTTTTTGACATCTATGCTCAGAGGTAAGTTAAAAATATGGCCCTTTCTAGTAATAAACAAAAGAAAAATTGATGAAAATAAAACACACCAGCTGTCTTGCAATGCACTGATTATTTACATGACAGAAATACAGTTTATACCATCTGGATGAATTCTTACAACTTAAAAATTACTACCTCTGCAGCACCTGTAGTAGAGCTAATGTCACCTGCTCGCAGCTAAGTAGCTATTTCCACCCCAAAAAGTTTCACAAAGCTGTGTCAAATAGTTAAATAGAGCCATGCAACTGAGTATCCTGATTATCCCTCTTCTAAAGCAAAAGATTCTCTTACTAGGGCTTGTGAATTTCAAATAAAATCTGCCATCAAGTTTCTGTATTTTTGTGCAGGTATGTAGTGGGGGTGCATGACCCTTTTGAGTTCAGAATGCCTAAGAAACATCTGCCATCCACAGAAGCTGGACTGGCACAGCCGTAAACCAGCTCTGAAACCCCATTCAATATGTGCCATCCAGGCGCTACTTCCAGAACATGAGGCCGTTTGCTTTCAGTGACTTCATTAAAAATGCTGAAGTGGCCAACTTCCATCAGATCAAGGTCCCCCATTCTGTTTTTTGGTCACACTAATCCTCTACCTGAAATGAGCAGAAAGTTTGTCTGTGGAATGACTGCACTGATTTGGGCCCTCCTGGATCAAAGAAGGGACAGGTATTGGGCTAATCATGCAACTGCAATAAACCTACATGGGTAGTGGAAAGGACAGTCGGTGAACATATTTTGGTGAGAGGATGAATTTTTCTCTGCTTGCTGTGGGAAGATGGAAGGAAGATGGCTGACTCCGAGAGTAGATAGCGGATTGACACCTGGTAGGATTTAGTCAGTGTAGTCACACTGTAGCTCTGTGGGAGACTGTCAAGACTACAGTGTCTCTGAACAAATGCTGAAACCAACTTCTTCCTGCTGGTTGGGGAAAAAAGCTCCACAGGGAACAGTGACACTGAAAATACACCTTAGAGTATGGATGCTGTTGTATAAATCCCTAGCTTGCCCATTTTTTCTACCACCATCAGGAGAGGTTATGCACACATCTAGCAAGACAGAGAAACATGTGGGGCAATGCATTTCTTCTACCTACAGAAGTTCTAATGAACAGCACACAAAAAGGCCTCAGAGTTTGAAGGTATCTTCTGGTAAACTAGATTTTTATGGGTTTGTCTATTTTTTTGTTTTTGTTTTTGTTTTTTGTTTTTGTTTTTTCCTGAGTAATGAGACACCTCTCCGGCAGATGATTTAAAAGAAGAAACAAAAAGAAGAGGAAAGATCACAGATAAAATGATAAAATATACTGTTTCCTTTGATGTCTCTTTTCACTTAGCCTAAATGATTAACAGTGTGGATAGGTAATCTTGACTAGAAAGAAGACAGCACCACAATGGTGAAAACAGCCATTTTAGCTCTGAGTAGAGGAATGAGAGGACTGAGAAAGAAGACTGATTTCAGGCTCACAGATGACTGTTGCTGGAAGGAATCAACACCATCCTATTTACAAATTAGTATATTCATCTTTGTTAGTTTTCATGCCTCATCAGGCATGCAAAATTAAAGAACAAAGTCTGTGTACAGAACATGCTCATACAGTGGAGGTGTCCCAGCATCAGACAGATGCTGAGATGAAAGCCAACGGCTGTTTTCACCCTCTCCTACAGAAACTACTTCTCTGGCAGCAGTCCCTTCACCTGTAGATTCCTTACCAACTTAGAAGATTTGACTTAAGGAAGATGACAAAACCAAGCTAGCAAAACGTCTCCCTGAAGGGAGTTCCGACTTCTGGGTCTGAGGCAACTGAGGAAAAGACATGGCTGGCTGTTTCTACAGTGTGGTTATTTCTTCATTTATTCCATATCAAAACCCATTCACTATCCTGATTAAAGGAATAACTATGATTATCTCTGCTCAAGCCCAGAAGTACTCTCTCCTAGACTTTCTCTCCCCAAAACAAATGATCTAACAAAAATGCCACATTAAAAACATATTACAAGAAATGATTTATTGCTTGAATACTGAAAAGTAACTGAAACTACTAATGGTTACTTTTTTTTTCAGTTCATCACAAGATTCACAGGTTTTCCTCCAAGCATCTTACAGTTTACTAAGAAAGTATCTGCTCATCGATAGACATGGAAAATATGTATGCTGGTATCCACAAACCCATTCCATTGTCTCCACATTTATAATGTTTTACTAGCAAACTTTTGCCAGGTAGACAGTGAACTGAGAACTTGGCTTATTACAGAGCAGCTTGCTTTTCTTCCATTGTGAACTGCTCTCACGCACACAGCTAGAACTGGGAGCTACCCAAGACAAGAACATTTGTTTTAATGTGCATTTGTGACGGCTCTAGCACGTGAGGTCTTTGATCAGTGCCACTAAGTGCTAGGGAGGTACAAATAAACCCAAGTGCTACCAGATCTACTCAAACAGCTCAACATTACCTAATGTGAAAGGTACTATAAAATGCAAAAAAAACCCCCAAAAACCTATAAACTGTGAAAGAGCAGAACTATAGCAGGAAAAGAGCATATAAAAAAGAAAACAAGAAATTACAGATATCATGTATTTCAGCCTGTTAAATGAAAAACCTGAAAATTTTGGAAAATATTTAAATGTATGCATATACACACAAGAAATTTAAAGATAGCTGAGACTAATATGTATTTCTGCCACTATCAATAATCATTGCTGATGTGTCCCTAGAACAGATATAAGTGGGTGATCCGAGAGTGAAGGTAAGAATAGTACATCCATGCATAAGTGACTGCTAATTCAGAAGAAGATGCTCAATATTTTTTACAGAGGTATTTTCATCCTATATCAACAGATTGACCAAAAGAAGGGAGAAGATATGAGCTAACTTATAGGGAATGAGCAGACCATTAATGACATGTAACAGAAATATTTGCAAAAGATTGGTAACAGTGCAAGGCTTCTCAGGAGACCAGACTGAAAGGTATATATCCTAGCAACTGAGCTCAGAAAGGACATGGAGCCTAACAGGGTGTATTAGGAAAAGGAGAAGGAAAATTCCTAAATAAGGAAGATGATACAAACAAGTTTTACTAATGCTAGAGAGCAACTATGGGAAGTTTAGGATAAAGCTTGTATGTACAAGGGAAGAAATAGGGAAGTCAAAGACAGGTTAAATGACAGACTAATGAGGTGGATGTTGTCAGAAGTGACAAACAGTGGTGAAAGCTGAGACATCTCTGGAAAAACAAAACGTCAGAAAGACAATCCAAAACATCCTTGGGGAAGTCAGAGGAGGATGGATACACCCAAAAGTCACCACTGTGGAGATTCTAAGAGAAGCTATGTGTCCTATGGTGACTTTATGATGCTTGTATCCCCAGCCATCTGTTCTGTTTATGCTGTATGTTAAGTTCTGCACCTTTAAGCCTGGTTCCAACAGTGAAGTGGGGGACAGCAGAAGCACGCAATTTGTTACCAGAAACTGCACTTGCTCCCCTGCGTCCTTCACACAGACTATATTTGTCTGCAGCATGGACATGCTGGAGAGAGTTCTCCTTTGCTTTCAGTTTGTTATTTTTAGTTATCCGAGGCCAGAAGTTTTTTGGAACTGTTCTGCTATTGTTTGGTCCGGGAACATCAGGACTATTGTTCGGGGGACCACCAAGCTGTGCTGCAGCTGGGACAGTGGGCCCAAGCCCCAGGAGACTCAGAGAGAGCCGAGGACATACCCATGGAAAGGACTGACTCTCTCCAATCCACACGAGGATTTTCTGAATTCGCCATCTCTTCAGTACCAAGAGAGATTTCATTGTTTTGATATTATTCATTTTTCATGTTTGTGAGTACTTTGCTTGTTAAATAAACAGGGTTTTTTCTCTTCTCTTGAAGGAGATTTTTCTCCCGAATGGGTTGGGGGAGGGACAGCTTAAATTTGCTTTCTACAGGAGATCACTTCAGAAGTTTCCTCCCAAAATTTGCCCTAAACCAGGACACTGTCAAAGATATGTTGAAGTCATCATAGCTTTCACAGAAACAAAGAAACAAATGAACAAATTTAATAATTAAGGAGTATTTCATGTTATCTGTGCAAGAACAATAGTTTCATTACCTCAAAGAAGCACAGTTTTTGTGTTGATATTTTCCACAGAAGAAATGTAGTATATTTATTGTTTATAACATCAGGTTTGAAGAACATTGAATGAGAAACAGTTGAACAGGCTATGTCACTTTAAGTACAAATATATTCTATACAGTTTAAAAGGCATGCTTGTGTGTGGGACTAATCAGGGATGTGAAAGAGGACTCCTTTTAACTTTCTCACCTATTTACTTATTCTTTATGTTAAAATTCTGTTTCTACTGAGTGAATGCAATGACCTTTTTATTCTGCATGAGCTTAACAATGTGTTTACTTTTTCCTGCTCTCCTGCTTAAGAACTTCATTGGAAAAAAAAGGTTACTTTACAATAGCCACTGACAAAGTACTCAGCTGGAAAACATATCTTCCAACATGGTTCCCTCAGGTGAATTTCTTGTGTGGAATCCTATTAGACTGCCAGCCTTAATTATGCTGAGCAGTGCCACACAAAAATCAAGGGGATAATAATATTATACATTGAAATACAACTCCACATAGTAAACACAAGGTATTCTAGAGTAGGAATACTCAACAGGTAATAGAGGCATAAAAAGCCTCCCTCACCTGAATACCTGTGAACTAATATAATCTAATACGTTACAAGATCAACTGAAAAAGGAGAAAAACATATTGTTATAAAAATAAGGATCTTGCAGATAGAGGACAAGTTGGATTCCCCCCAGATTTAAGGGGGGGAATTTAATTCTGAATGATGCACCCATGCATCTGAAATCATTGTTGAATATTCACAAAATGAATGGCATTTTTTCTGTAAAATACATAATTCTGAAACATAATGCACATATTTACAGGGATGTATGTTTGTTGATCTAATGGATTGAGCATGAAGAAGTGAAAATAAGTTTGAATGGTTATACAATGAAATGCACTGATAATTAGTTGAATCAAGAATTTAAAGAAGTCAACAGTCATTATGCAATTAACTTCCACTTCTTTTGTAGTTGGAAAGAGACAGTGACAGCAGAGATGAGCTACTGTGATACTCCTAAAAAGCCATTTGCTTTTAAAAATCAATATATTTCAACAAGTTTGAAAGTGTTTTCTCCTAGAGATAAGTTACAAATAAGAAAGGGGTGGCAAAGTAACCTAAAGCTATATATTTTGTTTTCAGATTTACACTCAGCGGTACAGTACTTTGTTAATTTAATGCTGAGCATTTCTTCAGAGGCATAATTCTAAGTACTACATTTCGGAGAGAAAATTAAAGTGATTATTCTCTTTGCTTTCCCATCTTCAACACTCTGCAATATATAGGACATTTTGGCAGCTGGGTGCTGCTGTGCTACCGCCACTTTGAAAACCATCCCATTTGGAAGTGTCTCCTAGCCCATAATTGCCTAACCCTAATTTGCTTGTGAGCAGAACAGGGTATTTGAAATCACTGCACCATTCTGAGCTTGTGTTTTTCCTTCCAACAATCCTCAATCTTAGTCTTCTCTCCCTTCTACTGTATTGTTGATAATAGTGTTGTATCACACTATCCCAAACACTTCTTTATGAAGAATTCGACAGCTTCCTCTTTGTATTCCTTTTTCTTGGCTCCTCTTTACACATAGTATTGCTCTGATGTACTCCAAGGGAAAGCTGACAAAAGATAATGTAGTTACAATTTTCTTTCCAACCATCAGTTTCTTATTTGTCGTACCACTTGTCCCATTAACTAGATCTTCTCTCCTCACTGGAGATATCTTTGTGGCCATTTGTTCGTCAATTTTGATATTCTGATAGCTCTTCCTTTTTTAAATACTAATTTCCTTTATTTTTAGAAAAATAAACATAAATATGTCAGCCTTGATCTTTGTCCTCACATGGCACTATAGCTACTGCTCCAGTTGTCCTCTTCAGTTAATTAATAATTAAACATGTACTCACAATCACAGCCTAAAGTTTGATCCCATCATTTACACTCAACAGAACTTGTTCATACTCAGTGCTCCATCCCACAGCACTTCATGTCTCACATTTCTAAATGCTTCATTGACATGCCTTGCAGAAGATCCTTCTAACTCCTCTTCTAGCTTTCTGTAACAGTTTCTTCAGATCCCACTTCTGGCCCACATAATATTTTATCTGATTAATCTCATAGACATCAATTCTGCCTTTATGCTGACAGCAAACAAATTTGCATGTCAGTCAGTTTCTTTACACATAGCCTATTTTAAGATTCTCCCTAACTACTTTTACAGCCAAAATTCTTATCCAAACTCTTATGACAACATCCTTTTTTTGCTCACAAGAAAATAACTTGCTCTTCTTGTATTCTTTTAGAGTTGTTGCTGGTTTTCCAATGCTTTTTGAGATGTCTCTTGATATCATTTAGTTCACTCCTCCTTTTATCATCACATCAAGTAGAAGCTACTTCTTTTCATTTTGAAGTATTTGTATTGCCTACCTCTGCCCTTCCTCTTCTTCCAGTATTTCTCATTTACTCTTCAAGGACAGACAGCATATATTAAGGCTACATTGACCACTACCGCTTTACTGGTTTTTGTATTCCCTATCTGACCACATTAATCTCTGGTCTTCTGCATTACAAGCAGCTTTGGGAAGCCTTCTAGTTTTGTATTTTTTGTGGACAAATGGGATGGGATACCAAGAATGATGGGATTTCAGTTTGTTCATTAGGCACCCATAAAACAAATTATAAATTGCTAAACAAGCAAAAATAACCATAATTTTAAGCAGAGACACTCCTACCTAGGAACTCTACCTTGACCAAGAACAAGTTGAGGGCAAGCTCTGCCTCACTGCTTTGTGGAAACAGAATAATAAAGAGCTGTTGAAAACTCTTTAATAGCTTGATAAATTTAATAGCTACCTTTTAAGACAGCTATTTAACAGGTAAGTTTAATACCTTACCTTTTAAGTTTAATAGCTGCTTTCAGAAGTCAAAGGGAAATCTTTACCCTAAACCAAAACCTTGAGCAAAATTGCTATAAAGTATGTTGAACCATGTAAAGCTAGGACTGTTGGTGCACCATGTTTCTCTTTTTTTGTGCCGTCAGCTTCACAGAAAAACACAAGGGAACACAACTACCTGTAGCCAAGGGTGGTTCTCCATCTAAATACTTCTGCTGGGACTGCAACCTATTGCTTTGCTTTTGCCAAGGAGCTCTGCAGTAAGAGTGTAACAGAGTTTTTTCTGTTTTCCTCCTTCTTCAGAATTTTCTCTGAACTTGAAGTACTTCAAATCTAGGACATCAACACAAAACATTTGTCTCCGGAAACATAAAGCAAGGGTACAACAACTAAAATTAAGGCAGTGCTAAGGAATACATGACACGGAATGAGAGGTCTATGTCTTCTTTAATGGATGTTTATTTTTATTTTAAGAAACATCTGTTGATCCTGTGAACTCCATTCTTTCCCAGGATGTTTCCTTTCTGTGAATGTTCTTAGACTCCGAATGTTAAAGAGAAGAAAATACTGTGTGGAAAGGAAGGGGATCACTTCAGAGGAAAAGGTTGGGAGGCAGATCTTGCTTGGAGGTTCTCTTGCTCCCTGACTTCTCAGAATCTTAATTTCCTCATCAATGAAATGTATATAACATTATTTAATAGTGATATTATTGGTGTTAGTACATGTTTAAATGGCAAGATACAAATCATGGCCACAATTTCTACACAATAAAGCCATGGTTGTCTGCTTTTTTTACTTTTTTTTTTTCTTAATGTAGCTATGCACAGATTTTCTTCAAACATTATCTTTAAATCTACAAACCCACCACAATAAAATCAACTGTTCTATTAACTAGGCTTGGATATCTTTCAGGAGAACAAACGAGAACATCACTGACTAAAGTATCTCATCAGTCCTTCCCCCATAAAACATATGAGTTTCTTCCTGTCTTCTATACTCATATTAAATACAATGTGTTTTATCAGCAGCTTGAAAAAAGCAAAGTGAATGAGTGTCTTTTACCACTTTAACAGCATATGAAAAAAGCTGGTAAGACAAAGAAAGTGAGGCATGTTCAACATAAGAAAAAGTTATTTCTATTCCCTGTTGATCCCTCAGTGTGCTGAGCTCATCTGTTTGGTATTGGGAAAGCCATAGCTGTTTCCATTTCAAATAATTCCAAAGCAGAACATATGTCCTTCACTGTAATTGGTTCCAGTATGACCTGAACTTCCTTATTAATCACTTTGCATCACATTGCTTCCTGAAAACTAAATGTACTAAATATTTGTCTTCTTGCATTGACCTGAAGTACCTGGTCATAAAGAAACCCAGGTGATATTTTTTAATTCTGAAACTATCTGTTCTTGTGCAAAGCTCTTGCATAAAATGGATTCCACCTCCAAATTCCATAATTAAAACACTGGAGAAGTACGTCATTTAACTCTAGAGACATACAACCAATATATAATGACCCCTTTATCCCGCATTTTTTCATCCATGAGCTGAAAGAATAAAATGTAATCATAAATATAATGGTTTCACATTCACCGAATTTGTTTTGTGAAACGTAGTGTGGTGATCTATCTTTTTACTATGGAAGAGGACTAGAAGAAAGGCAAAACAGGCTCACCTTAAAAATAGAAACAGTTAGATTTATTAACATACACTAAAGAGCAAACCAAAAAAAACAACCATGAAACCTTTTTAAAGACA